>JAGKTK010004797.1:34577-47071 GCA_018397895.1 Paralithodes camtschaticus | reverse complement strand
CAAAACAAATATATACGGTATAATTATACAGTATATATATATAAAATAAATAAAATAAACATAAATAAAATGAAATAAATAAAATAAAATAAATAAAAACAATAATAAATAAAATAAATAAATATTTAAATAAAATACAAAATATAATGATAATATAAATACTCGATAATGGGGCTTGGGCTTGCTCGGGACCTTGGGGCTGTTATATACTGTATATAGGCTATATATAATATATAATTATATATAATATATACTGTAATATAAATAAAATTCCATAGAGTACTTACCATACTTCCTGTAAGCATTCCTGTGACATCTTCGTGATTATAATGTATTTATTTCGTAGGCAGTATTTATTGATAAATATATTATTTGTCCTTCAAGCAAAAAATAATGTATAGTCATCAATGATACCTAGACAAAACTGCATCAATACTCAAGGGGTTAACCAAGATTCACTCCCCTCAGTCACCAAAAGTCACAAGTAACATCTTATACACATATATAGTTCGAATTATTCACTTAACACTTTCACTGGGTAGATGAAATAATCCATAATTGCCTGCCTATAGCTAGGCATGGTGGCCAGATGGAGGGAGCCCAGAATTTAAAGGGCCGGGACCCTGTCTCACAGTCTGGGGGCCGGGAATCTTCTGATTTAACAAAGGCCCGGGCCCCTCAGAGAGGGACGCTATGGGGTTGCTAGATACTTTCTTTTGTAACTTATTAATGCCTAACTTACCAGTCCAAATTGCGTCAAAATCGAGTCATAAACTTATTTTTGGCGAATATTTCTAACTTACAGGTGGCATTATGATGCGATTGCGTCATACGAGCACTCTTCGAGGGATGGCGTTAGGACGCGATCACGTCCTAAAAATGCGGGAGGGTTTGCTAGATTAGTAAAGCTTAGTATGAGTGTTGTTCCCTGTTATTTTCAGTAATCTTAGTATTGACTTCATTCTGGTGTATCTTGTATTATTAGGGGTTCGTTCCCTACGGGGAACCCCTATTGTAATCAGTAAACCCAGTTTTCATCCAAATTCTTCTTACGCGCCGGTTTCGACGCAATAACTCCAGAATCGCTTTTTGGATTGGGATCAAACTTTCACAAGAGGTGCGTTATTGTATTGGGCAACTTTTGATATGTTAAACATCCGGCATGGTGGCCAAACAGGTCCGTGGTAGCCGATTTCCCGAAAAACTTGACGCCTAAATACCGTCTCTCCCTCTCATAGGAAACGACTGGGCTTTGGCTTACGGACTCCCATACTAATGCTCCGCTAATGTTATAGAGAAGGTTTTGCTTTTGCACGTGGGTTTTTTTCCGGCAATCTTGAAAAAAAACTTGAATTCCACTTAAAATTCCACATCTTGAAAACTACGCCGATGATCAAAGCCATGCTTGCGTAGTTGGGTGAGGCTCGCGATTCCAAACGTTTTGATAACAAAAGAATATAAATGGGTGGAATAGCTTGGCCGCAGCATTGAAAACTGTCTATTCTTAAATTAATTTAAAACCGTATTCGCTACCCACACAATGTTTACCGTCTACAGTCTATAAGCTTCCACTCATCCCCCAGTTTTGCATAATAACATAATCTCTTTATTATTCTATCTATCTATCTATTGCCTGATGCCATGATCCCCGAAGGGGTGGCCACGAACGAACCGCCCCCATGCACCTCTGTCCCCAGTCAGTCGATGCCCCTCATATTCTGTCTACCTCTCCCTCTCTGTCCCTCCACCTCGCTCTCGTACACCCTCTTAGTCATTCTCTCGCTTTCCATACGTTCCATATGGCCGAACCATCTCAAGTTGTTCCTTTTCACACTTTCCAGCACATCTACCTCCACACCACACCTCCTTCTTACTTCCTCATTAGTCTGTCTATCCCTCCATGTAACTCCGCACGCACTCCTTAAGTAATTAATTTCCACTGCTCTCACTCTTGGTCTGAGTCTCTCAACCAACGTCCATGCTTCGCTTCCGTAAGTCAGTGTCGGGATTACCACACTGTCATGCAAGGACTTCTTCACTTCCATACTGACCACCCTATTTCTTGTTACTGCTTTTAGCGTTCCTACAACCCTCTTCCCCTGTTGTACCCTCTCCCGCACTTCTTCATCCATAGTCCCATCTTTACTCAACACACTGCCCAGATACTTAACACCTTATTGGCGGGCTAGGCGGTTTATTTATATGTACCGCCCAGCGGGGTGTTTTTAGCCAAAATAGGGCTGTTTACGTGATCATTTTCATGCCTAAATAAGACCCAGAGAGTAAAACAAGTATCTATCCCTGAAAGGGGATAAACAGAGCTATCCAATGACACCATAATGATCCTTTTATGACGGCTAGTTTTCTTGCAACAACCGCGCAACATGAGTGCAAAAAGCATGTAATTCGGTACTTTCCCCATACAATTCAGTATGTAGCGAGTGAGAGAGGGAGGGAGGAGGTGGGATTCGTGTCGGTAGGTTCGCCGCGGTGGTCTGGAGCAGTCATACGCTCGCTACTCTCCTGCCACCACTTGTCTCTCTCTCTCAGCAACATTACGTGCTGAAATTGCCACACGACCTATGTCGCGCGCCGCCAGATAGTCCAGATTTATTATACTCGACTTATGTTGCGCGCCGACATTTAGGGGTTAAAAGAGTTGACGATCTCCATAGCCTGACCGTTCAGCTTCACCTCACACTCTGTGACTTCACCCCTTTCGAAGACCATAACCTTGCTCTTCCCCATATTTACCTTCCAATTCCGTTTTTCGCACACTGTTCCAAACTCCTTTACCAGACCCTGCAACTCCCGTTCATTATCACTCATCAGAACTGTATCATCCGCAAACAGCAGCATAGGTAGCTTCCACTCAATTCCCTCCCTTTTCAGCAATACACCAACATCCACTGCTCTTGATAGTATTTCTTTCATGACTTCATCCATATATACAGTAAACAACCACGGGGACATCACACACCCCTGTTTCAAACCAACATTCAGGTCAAAGAACTCGCTCTGCTCACTCTCCACACGTACTGCCGCCTTTGCACCCTCATACATGCTCTTCACTGCTTTCAGCAACTTGCCCTCTACTCCGTATATTCTTAGTACTTTCCACAAACCTTCTCTATCCACTCTGTCATAGGCCTTCTCCAAGTCCATAAAGGCAACATACACCTTTTGTTTCTTCTCCAGATACTTCTCCACAACACCATTCAGGGTATAAATCTGATCTACACATCCTCTTCCCTTCCTAAAACCTCCCTGCTCATCGCCTATCCATTTCTCCGTTCCCACTCTCACTCTCTCAATCACTACCCTACTGTATACCTTCCCTACTACGCTTAGAAGACATATCCTCGGTGGTTACCACACACTCCTCTTTCCCCTTTGCCCTTATATAGGGGGACTATTATGCCAGTCTTCCAGTAATCGGCTGCACTCCCCTTCTCCCATGCTAGTTTGCACATTTTCCATACCCATTCTATCACTATCTCACCACCATACCTCAACATTTCCCCACACACTCCATCTGTTCCTGGTGCTTTCCCCAACTTCACTCTTTTCATGGCTTCCCACACTTCTGACCTCCTGATCCCCACCTCCTCCTCCACTACTTCTCTTCTTCTCCCTCCCATACCATATCCAGCTATGTTTGCTGGCTCTTCATTCCTTACATTTAGCAACTCACTGAAGTACTCCCTCCATCTTTCGACTCTCTCTTGCTTCTCGGCTAGCATTCTCCCATTCTTATCTTTCACACCCTTACTGTTTCCCTTGCTACCTTCCCTAACTTTCTTGACTTCTTTCCAGAACAGTTTCTTACTCTCCCTCCATTTTACACTCAGATTCCTTCCAAATTCCTCATCTACTCTTCTCTTACTTTCCTTCACTACTCTCTTCACCACCCTCTTACTCTCCACGTACCTCGCTCGTTTCTGTCTCTCGGAATCTTCATTCCCTCTACTACCCAACCACTCTCTATATGCTTTCTTCTTTTCTTCCACAGCTATTCTTACCTCTTCTGTCCACCATGCTGTACCTTTCACTCCCCTCCCTCTTCTCCTCACTCCACACACCTCCTCACATGCTGCACAGATCTCATCCTTAAACACCTTGCTCATCTCCTCCACTTCCTCCATAACTTCCAGGTCGAACCCACCTAGTCGTCTTTCCACTGCTCTCCTGTACTCCTCCCTGACTTCCTCCTCCTGCAACCTCTCCACCCTCCTCACGCCTCCCTCCAGCTCTCCTCACCCACTTCTTTTGTATCCTAACCTTAGCTACCACTACATAATGATCAGACAGACCCCCTCCAATACCCCTATACACCCTAGCATCCATCACAGATTTCTTCATTCGTTCATCCACACATACATAATCAATCAATGACTTTCGTTCCACCACTGTCTTATCTTTCATCGTCAACATCCGTTTCCACGTGTACCTGTGGATCATTCTGTGTCGGAAGAAGGTGTTGGCTATCCACAGCCTCCTCCCCACACATACGTCCACAAGTGCACTACCATTCCCATTCACCTTACCATTCATCTCCCCAATCAGAAATATTATTTCGTTCTTGTCAAACTTCTCCAGGCACGCCTCCACATTCATCCAGAACTCCTCTTTCTTTCTTTCAAGTATATCCTCTGTCGGGGCATACACACATACAATCACCCACATTTGTATTCCTACTTTCATTCTCACCCACACAATCCTTGAACCCACAGACCCATACTCTCTTACACATTCCTTCCATTTGCTACTTACAAACAAACATGCACCTTCTCTCGCTGTTCCTTCACTCACTCCAGCACACACACCCATTCCACACTCCCACTCTCTCACATCTGAACCTTTCCATTTGGTCTCTGTCATTCCACATACTTCCAGCCTGGCATTTACTAACACTTCCAGAACCTCTCTCTCTTTTGTGCCATCATTCATGCCACTAACATTCCACGTAGCCATTTTCAGAATGTCCGAAGGCATGTCCTTAGTCGGTCGTGGTTCGTCAACGTTGGTTCCGTCCGCATCCGAGGCTGTTCGTTCGTTTTTCTTTGCTTAGATATTTTTTCCGGGTTGGGGTCGCAAGCCCACCGACCCAACCTCTTTAGTCGCCTCTTACGACACGCAGAAGGCACGTGGGGCATATTCTATTCCCTAACCCCCAGGGGGGGTGTATTATTCAGATCTATTATTTATTTTGTATTTAACTCTCTCAAAACAGTTCGAGTCCCTACGAATTCCAGCAATTATTTAGCCAACCTACCTATACATACCTACCCTACCAAATAATAATGATAATTCAAATTTATTTTTGGTGTATGACATAGTATTGGCTAAGGTTTTTAACAATTCCTCCCTTTGCCAAATGCTTTTTTTAACCCTTAATTAGCGGCTCACCACTTAAGTCGAGTTAAAAAAAGCTGGACTAACTGGCGGCGCTCGACATAGGTCGAGTGGCAATTTCAGCACGTAATGGTGCTGAGAGAGAGAGACAAGTGGTGGCAGGAGACTAGCGAGCGTATGACTGCTCCAGACCACCGCGGCGAAGCTACTGACATGAATCTCAGCTCCCTCCTCCCTCTCTCACTCGCTACATACTCAATTATATGGGGAAAGTACCGAATTACATGCTTTTTGCACTCGCGTTGCATGGTTATTGCAAGAAAACTATCCATCATACAAGGATCGTTATGGTGTCATTCGAAAGCTCTGTTCATGCCCTTTCAGGGATAGATACTTGTTTTACGTTCTGGGTCTTATTTAGGCATGAAAATGATCACGTAAACAGCCCTATTTTGGCTAAAAACACCCCGCTGGGCGGTACATATAAATAAACCGCATAGGCCGCTAAAGGAGGGTTAATAACAATGATATGGACCTTTAAAGTTTTGGAATTGCCTGTGTGACTTACCCTGCCCTTCCTTCCTACTTCCCTCCTCCCTCATATCTAGCAAATGTATCAACAACCACTCTATTGAACTTTCGGTATTTAGTTTATTCAGCTTAATACTATTTATCCACATAAAATAGAAACCTATCACGATTTTTGTCTAATACAACCATAGACAGTGCTATTACCTATTATTTGAACATGATGTCGAATTTAGCAGTTGCTGTTTACCTTGAACAGTAATGATAGAACCGAAAGCTTCTCTTGCCGTGTAGTACTCAAAGAAAGCAGGGTTACTTAAGCCGGCCGATACCGAACTGTTACCAAGTCAGAGATTAAGAGGTAACTTTCACAATGCATTATAACCCTAGACAGACACCAATATACCACTAAATCATACAAATATCACTACAAAAAAGATAAGAAAATAATATATTAATGTCCTAAGCATTTGAAATTATGCAAATGAGTAAAATGCATTATGATATAATGATAATGGCATTGATTAGTATCTGGCAACAGTGTTGCAGTATAATTTTCTGAACGTATGCGAACTTCGGAGTATTTTTCCCATTAATATACACATCTATCACTATTTAAATTTAATACAACCATACACAGTGCTATTACATATTATTTGAAAATAATATAGGATGGTCTTTCTTTTAAACCATTTTCTATATCTATTCACGAAAATATAGGCCTAGCCTAGGTAGCGCTACCGGTAGGTACGAATTTAGCAGTTCGAATTTTGATTGAGAGTGGGATTAGGCCTAGGCCTAGCCTAGGGCTTAACATGGGATACTGTTTGGGGTTTGGGAATAGGCCCAGGCTGCTTTAGGCCTAATTAGGTAAAAATAGTCAAATCGAGACAATTGCAACAGCCAACATAGGCTAGCCTATTTATAGGCTACCTTTCATTACTGCAGTTAAGCACAAACTTACTTTACAATGGAAAATAATGCATGAGGAGGGCTGGGTAGGCCTATTAGTATTTTGTGAAATAACTTAAATTAGGTTAGGCTATAGTATACTTCATTAGGTTATTAGGCCTATGAGAAAACAGGCCTAGGCCTAGCTTAATTTTATTTTACTGCTCAACATATTTTGTTTTTGTTTTTGCTGTTGAGCTCTGCATATATTTAGGTAGGCTTGGGTTTTAGTAAAATTGCATTAGGCTAGGCTACATATTTGTACTTCTATTGGAAGCACAGGCCTACACAATAGTACACATGTTAACAAATTTAGCCTAGCCTACCACAATGTAGCCTAGACTGAAAGAACAAACAAAAATAGGCTAGGCTAATTGCAGCTAAATAATTTAGCCTAGCCTCCACAATTTAGCCTAGACTGAAAAAACAAACAAAAATAGGCGTATTGCAGTTTTGGTAAGAGTTGTAGTTGTGGGCATACCAAAAGCTTTGTTTATATAGCCTAGTCGCACGCTCGCAGTTAGGCCTACATTCGCTTCTAATTTAACTGATGGGGTATACTGGTAAAGCCACCCTCAATCCGCTGGCTGGTAACAAAACAATTTACCCAACGCCTGGCCGTGGGATACATTAATGGGTTGAGGATTATCCCCCTATGACTTATTGTCATCATCATATATATCACCAGCAGGGGCAAATAACCACAGTCAAATTAGACGCGAATGTAACTGCGAGCGTGCGACTATGTAAATAAAGGGGACGATAGACCCGCTAACACAACTCTTAATGCATTTTTTCCTAATGTATCAGATTTTTTAATATTTATGACCTCAACAGTTGAAAGATGACAATTTTATGGTTTATTTTATACAAAAACATTTGCTTTGTAACTTAGATACTCATATTTATGCTTATAATTGCAGTACGAGTGGGTTTTTTCTTTTTATATGTAGGCCTAGGCTAAACAAATGTTAGTTTTTGTTTTATAGGCTAAATTAGGCTGAATTTATGCTAATAAATATTAATTGGAGGGAGCAAATCTGTCAAGAAATAGCCTAGATGTGGAAATTTACAGCCAATTTGCTCTAGCCCTTTTTGAGATACAGAGGTTAGAGATCGTTGGATACAATAATATGTTGAGGGGGTCAATCACCCCCCATGACATATTGTCATCATCATATTATATTGCCAGCAGGGGGCAAATAGCCTAGGCCTAGCCTAACTAAAACAAAAATCGCCGTCAAAATAGACGTGAACTTATATTAACTACGGCGATCGACCATTGCCCACACCGGCCGTCCCCCGGTTATTGTTGAGGTCCTGAGGAACCGTATAACTTTGACTAGCTTTTCCCTCTGCAGTCTCCGTATCCCATGTATCGTCGTACGGTACCTCTTCCCCTCCACATCCTATATCTGGTCGTCCTACATATGCCTCCTAAGCCTCGCCTCGTCCCGTCACTGAGCATGTGGATGGGCGTCCCTTTCTGGCTTCAAAGATAGATTCCTTCCGACAGCTCCTACTGGATTGTCTGGGGTTGGTTGATAAGGGCACCTCGCTTCAAGACATTGCTCTGGCCCTAGTACCGCGGTTTGTAGGTCTCTGGTTCGCCACCTGATGACCTGCTATTGAGTTGTTGCCTTTACAGTGTTACGGTTCTACGAATGACCTAGAGTGAAAGTGACACGGTGGTGAATTTTAACCTTAACTATAAACTAATTTAATTGTGACATAGGATCTCCGCGACTACGGTAGGGCCGGAGCGGGCGAGTATTCGCCTGAGGTTGCCCTTAACCCCCAAGACAAGACAAGACAAAATTCTAGTGCTGGTTTTACTCAGATTTTGTGAGTTTTAATTTAGCCTAGCCTTGGCCTAAGAGTTCAGAAGATTTGCAAAATGCACCCCATACTAGCCTACCCATAGCCTAATAGGCCTTGTGATTCTTTTTTGGCAGACCACCCACACATTTTCATATAGCCTAGGCCTAGGCTAGCCTAAGTTCTGGAATGCATGTTGGAATAGCCTTCCTATAAACTGTAGGCTAGGTTACTTCATTTTAATTTAAGTTTGATTCTTTGGAAAAATCTATTAGGCCTAGACCAGGGCAGGAAAGTAACATTTAAAATGACTGGGAGCTTATTTCGTCTGTTGATTGACTTTGTCCTTAATTGGGGATCCTTATGAATTAGCACAGATGATGATGACTTACCGTACATCATAATACGTGACGGGCCGACATAGGGAGGCAGAGCTGCAGAGACCCCCTCAACATATTTTGTGTCCCACAGTAACTTTTAATGGGATGGATGTAGTTACCTGGTGTACGGTCGTCATGTTTACATAGGGCGATCGGCGCGGTTAACTTCGCGTCTATTTTAACGGCGATTTTTTTCGGCATATTTAATTTTATTCATTTCCTTTTATACTTAGGCTATAATCTAGCTTTGGCACACCTGTGTTGTTGTCTACTTGTTCTACCAGTACACCTGTGTTGTTGTCTACTTGTTCTACCAGTATACCTGTGTTGCTATCTACTTGTTCTACCAGTATAACTGTGTTGTTGTCTACTTGTTCTACCAGTATACCTGTGTTGGTGTATTACCTGTTCTTTTTTACCTTTTAGGCTAACACTTGGCTTTGGTCGGTTGGAGAAAGGTATATGTGTTCGTTATACTGCGTGCTCTGTGTTTACTGTTTTGATGTATATTTGTGTTTGTATATGTTTATATTTATCAATATATCATAACGTGTGCGTGTGTGTTTACATGTTATTACGCGTGCATACATTATATAGCCCGTGAAGATTAAGCAACATTATTTCTTATTTTCACTTCATGTTTCACTGTATGAACTTCTTAACAATTATTCCCGGAATTCGACATGTGTTCAACATTATTATATTATATTGTGTTCATATATTTTACTGTTGTTGTTTAAGATCGACATTGATGAATATCTCTCTCGATCGTGTTTGTGATTATAATAACAGTTTTGCTTTACTGTAAGACAACTACACCCTCGTAATCTGCAGGCAAGATATATAGCTTCTGTTTTATGTAAAATTTTGTTCACATTAATTGGAATGTTTCTGTTATCTGTTGTCTGTTAAATAGTTCGCCACCTGCAAGTGGCACCGATTAGCATGTCGCCCATCGGTAATTTGTTTAAGGTACATTACCCTAGATGGGTTGCTCACCAAGGCTAACGAGTTCCATCTACCATCTTACCGCCAATCTCACTTACCTTTGTGTTTTGTTTTGTGTATTTAGTCTGTTTTACAGTTAATATATATTCTTAGTTGTGATCATAATTTACATTATCAGTGCTTTCTTATCTCTCATTACGTGTAAACGTTTACATTTTACTATGGTATCATTATCATTTGTTTATCTTCATCCATTTTACTTTGTATACTTTTAATTTTTCATGAATTGTGCAGTTTTGTCTTGTGCTTGCCATAAACTTGTTGTTATCCAATGTGTTCATTTATATTTTATATTATATGCCCATGCTTTCTTCGTGTGTGCACTTTTCTATCAATACTTTATCTTCCTACAGTTTTAGTATTGTGTAATATATTCCTTCCTAATAGTTGAAAACAATATGTTTTGTCTATTCTTTCCCTTTTTTAGTAAGTTATTTTGTTTTTGTGTTGTTTTATTTGTCAGCTCTTATATTCAGTGTTTTGTATTTGTCAACATATCAAAAATTAATGATCTTTTGAGACTTCTATATGTTAATGTTCTTAACCCGTATAGCCCCAGCGACGCGCCTGACGCGTCGGCGATGTATGTAACGCACAGCCCCAGAGACGCGCCTGGCGCGTCGCCCCAATTGCGCCGACCGTGACCTCAGGTGTAGCCACTCAAGAGGGCTCAGATTTGTATGGGAACTGTGTACGTATCCCACGCACCCTTGCCGATGGTTGAAAACTCTCAAAGTCCACGTGCGTGCGCGCGAGCGCGCAATAACCTGGTTTTTTGGATAATTGCCTTCAATTTTTTACTCTTATAAAATCCGTTTTCGGGGGCTCTGTAGGACCATTTTTTAAGCTTTTTGAGCGGTTTTTCGTGGTTTTTCCTTCATTCCTAACCCATTCGCTATTGTTTCTGGAATAAAACCATTTTTTGAAAACCGGCCGGGTTCTGGTGCGCAAACATTACAAAACTAGCCGGGGCTCCACGGGTTAATTTGTTTTCACTGTCTATGATTATTTTCATGTTTAAGATATGTTTGTCCTTGCTCAACGTACTGTATTGTCCTTTCTTCTCTGAAGATGCCTATAATTCTTCTTGTGGTTGATGTTTGAGGCTGGGACTCTGTTGTCCGTGTTGACAAGGACGGTAAAACTCACCGCTAAACTCACACTTTTTTCCGCATTAGCCTGCTTGTTTCTCTCTCTCTCTCTCTCTCTCTCTATCTTTTCATAGAAAATCACAATCTTATCAATAATAGTCAACACGGCTTCAGAGAAAAGAGATCATGTATAACGAACCTTATCGAATTCTATGACAGCCTATTTAAAATTATTTTTTTACAATGAATGCTATTACCAAAAGTCGTGATATTGTTTACTTGAACTTTCAGAAGGCCTTCGACAAGGTTCCTCATAATAAATTACTTCAGAACAACACTCAATTGGATAAGTAATTGGTTAAATGAAAGAAAGCAAAGATAATTATTACCCCCTTCAGACTCATATGACGCAGAGGTTGCCAGATTAGTAATAAGAAATAGTTCTCTCACTCTTATAATTACCTCTCTAAAATTAGTTTTCTGCCCACATCTAACTCAAAGACAACTGCAGAGGTTGAAGTAACTAAACTAAAGGTTTCTAAATACCCCTGATGGTAACAAAGGCTGTTAAGTATCCCTAATCTGCTCAAAATCGCGTCATATGTCGGAGAGGGTTAATGGAGTGGAATCAGATCGGACTCAAGTGACTAGTCGAGTCCCCCAGAGTTCAGTACTGGGTCAATTATTGTTCATTATATATATTAATGATATATAAAGCGGCATCAATAATATAATTTCCAAATTCGCCGATGCCACTAAAATAGGAAATATAATAATCTCAAAAAGCTATAGAAGTAGCCTGCAATCAGATCTAAACAAAATATCGGAGTGGTCAGAAAATTGGCAGATGCCCTTTAATGTAAACAAATGCCAGATAATACAAATAGGCTCCCACAACAACAAATGTGAAGCCTTTAATTACTTTAGAAACATCAGAAATCATGCCAAAACTGTATTAAACCTAACTAAATCAAACTTTCTCCACAAGCATGCAAATAAACTTCTAAATAATCCAAATGTTAACAAAATAGTTTGGTCTACTCTTAACTCATTCAAATCCAACTTCACTACTGCTTCATCCATTCCACCATTAAAATCTCCGACTGGCAATCTTGTAAGTGACCCACTAGGTAAAGCTAACCTTGCGGATATTTTCTCCACCAACTCAACCTTAGATGAAATAAATCAAGATGTCCCTGTACTTAATTTTAATTCGCCTGAAATTCCCTCACTTAAGATCCACACCAGACATGTCAAAACTATTTTGCAGAATCTCTCAGTAGATAAGGCTCCTGGTCCAGATGAAATTCCTCCAATAGTACTTAAGAATTGCTCCTTGGTGCTCGCTCCTGTATTGGCAAAA
>JAGKTK010004797.1:0-25021 GCA_018397895.1 Paralithodes camtschaticus | reverse complement strand
CATTTCCGATACGAGCATCTTTATAGCATCTAACATTTAAAGAAGATTCCTTGTTAGTGTTGAAGGACTTTAGTGCACTTTCTTTCATGCAGGAGTGCCTGACATTTTTTGATTAACCCTTAATTAGCGGCGAGCAACATAAGTCGAGTTAAATAAAGCTGGACTATGTGGCGGCGCTCGATATAGGTCGTGTGGCAATTTCAGCACGTAATGTTGCTGAGAGAGAGAGACAAGTGGTGGCAGGAGAGTAGCGAGCGTATGACTGCTCCAGACCACCGCGGCGAACCTACTTGTCGGGAATAGGGTAATGATCCCGACAGGTTTTGGTCCAATAGGACATTTGAATTTGGCGGTATCGTATCGCTTGTACGATTTCGGCTGGTTCTTTGTGTATTGTAGTTTATTCTTAAGTTAGGTTAAATATTAACTGTAATGAATAAATATCTACATCAGCTTTAGATGTATTATGAAACCAAGTTATGGGTTAAAATTATTATGAGCCGGCAGCCATATGTAATTTCGCGAAGCGATCGGAGGCCGGCCCTTAAGTCTCTCAACCAACACCATACAGTCAACATCTCCTCCCCCGGCCCTGACTCAACCCACAGTTCCCCATGTGCTACAACTAATAACAATATTAACAACAGTCCTACATCACCAGTCCTCTAAGCTAAGTTCATTGTATCGATATTGTATTATGTGAACATTCCTACATGTCATGCAATTGAATTAGCCGCGTGTGGGGGACTGGATTACACCCATCGAATACCTCATTGGTAATTATAATATAACTATTTGTTGGGATATTTCATGTACCAGTGATATGTAATTTAACCTCTTTATCTAAATTCCCGATACTACTGACACGAATCCCACCTCCTCCCTCCCTCTTTCACTCGCTATATACGGAATTGTATGGGGAAAGTGCCTAATTACATGCTTTTTGCACTCGCATTGCACGGTTATTGCAAGAAAACTAGCCATCATAAAAGGATCGTTATGGTGTCATTCGAAAGCTCTGTTTATGCCCTTTCAGGGATAGATACTTGTTTTACGTTCTGGGTCTTATTTAGGCATGAAAATGATCACATAAACAGCCCTATTTTGGCTAAAAACACCCCGCTGGGCAGTACATATAAATAAACCGCATAGGCTGCTCGTAAGGTGTTAAAGTAACGTAAGCTGTAACTTCTCTTACCACCTTACTTTGCATACCATAACCAGGCACCTTCGGTTATAGGTAGTAATAGGCTGTTTTCACATAACATTAAGCCTAGAGTAGACGCACATTTATTGAGAGTTTGATAGCCTATTATTGCATATAGAACTCTGTAGAGTATTTTTGTTCTTTGTTCACTGGGAATATACATCAGAGGTTGGAGCTAGCGCTTTCCGTTGTAACATTTATGCCATTACTAGTCCAATGAATAAGAGCCCTGATATATTTGAACCCCAGTCGTAACAAAACTTACAATCTACAAATGTTTAAATCCAGTTGTTACAAACAATTTATTAACGGAGGATGCCTTTAGGCACATGGACCTTTTTGTGTTATCTGTGTTTTTCCTTTGTACGTTCATTGTCTCAACCCTTTACGAGCGGCCTATGCGGTTTATTTATATGTACCGCCCAGCGGGGTGTTTTTAGCCAAAATAGGGCTGTTTACGTGATCATTGTCATGCCTAAATAAGACCCAGAACGTAAAACAAGTATCTATCCCTGAAAGGGCATAAACAGAGCTTTCGAATGACACCATAACGATCCTTGTATGACCGCTAGTTTTCTTGCAATAACCGTGCAACGCGAGTGCAAAAAGCATGTAATTCGGTACTTTCCCCATACAATTCAGTATGTAGCGAGTGAGAGAGGGAGGAGGGAGCTGAGATTCGTGTCAGTAGGTTCGCCGCGGTGGTCTGGAGCAGTCATACGCTCGCTAGTCTCCTGCCACCACTTGTCTCTCTCTCTCAGCAACATTACGTGCTGAAATTGCCACTCGAGTTATGTCGAGCGCCGCCACATAGTCCAGCTTTATTAAATACGACTTAAGTTGCGCGCCGACTTTTAGGGGTTAANAAATAGGGCTGTTTACGTGATCATTTTCATGCCTAAATAAGACCCAGAACGTAAAACAAGTATCTATCCCTGAAAGGGCATAAACAGAGCTTTCGAATGACACCATAACGATCCTTTTATGATGGCTAGTTTTCTTGCAATAACCGTGCAACGCGAGTGCAAAAAGCATGTAATTCGGTACTTTCCCCATACAATTCAGTATGTAGCGAGTGAGAGAGGGAGGAGGGAGCTGAGATTCGTGTCAGTAGGTTCGCCGCGGTGGTCTGGAGCAGTCATACGCTCGCTAGTCTCCTGCCACCACTTGTCTCTCTCTCTCAGCAACATTACGTGCTGAAATTGCCACTCGACCTATGTCGAGCGCCGCCACATAGTCCAGCTTTATTAAATACGACTTAAGTTGCGCCCCGACTTTTAGGGGTTAAAAAAAAAAAAAAAAAAAAAAAAAAAAAAAAATACCACATGAATGGAGAAAAAATAAGGAGCGTATCACAGATAAAAGACCTAGGAGTGCTTATCAACGAAAATCTAATATCTACAAGCCAATGCAGCGCAGCATCTAACACAGCAAATAGAGCACTAGGATTCATTAACAGAAAATACCATTATCATAGTAAAGACATAGTTGTACCATTATATCAAAGTATTGTGAGGCCACATCTGGAGTATGCTGTGCAGTTTTGGTCTCTCTACTTAATAAAAGACAGAGAAACTCGAATCCGTTCAGCGTAGAGCAACAAAGGTGATCCCTTCCCTTAGAAATAAACCATACAATGAGAGATTAAGAGAACTTGACCTGTTTTCGCTTAAGAAACGGAGACTCAGGGGACAGCTGATAGAGTGTATCTTATTAAGATACTAAAATGATTTAGTAACGTAAACTCTAATAATCTATTTAAGATAGCCAAAGAAGGTTCCACGAGAGGAAACAAATTAAAACTAACAGGCCGGCAAGTGAACCTAGACATAACTAAAAATGTATTCACCCACAGTATTATTAGTGAGTGGAATAAGCTCCCTCATGAAGTTATAGACAGGGACTCCATATACACATTTGAATGAAGGTTACTCATATCACATAGAAGTTGGACTTCAATAGATATTTATCACTGACAAGAAAACCTGGCAGAAATGAACACTGTTTTCAGTTGAAGAGAACAGAAAACAAGAAGAAAACAAGTGAAATTGTGCATGCCTTTTCTTTCCATCTGCTTTTGTCAATTTGTCTCTCCTTTATATTTGGTCTGTCTCTTACCATCTCTTCACAATCTATCTTCATCGTTTACTAAAGTTCCCTCATTTACTCCTCCTCCCTATTTATAACTCAACTCACTCACTCACTCTCTCTCTCTCTCTCGCTCTGTGGCCCCAGTATAGAGACAGTCTGCCTGATAAAGAAAACCGATCCATTCAAAGTCTGGGATAAATTTGGTGACGTGCGGTGGTGGGGTGATTACAAATATAGTAATGTCATACATTTTAAACAAAAAACACTGAAAGACTTTCTTAAATTATATAAACACAGTAGCAGGGGTACCTGGCATTGCCCGGGTAATCACCATAATCACCATCACTACTACCACCACTACTACTACCATAATCACCATCATCAATCACTACTACCACAATCATCACAATAATACTACTACCATAATCACCGGTCTCGACCTCCCTGTGCCTCATTAAACAGCTACCTCGATTTCGGCTGCTAAATGACCTCCGATTTTGGATCTGACCTCATCCGTACCCGCATTTTGGGGAGCTGCAAACAACTTTCGTTCCATACACCTTTTCGATCGGAGGCCTCCTGCCCCAAACGGCAATTTTTTCATTTTTTTTTTTCAATTTCGGCCTCGAAACGACCTCCGATCGTGGCCTCGCCCCTTCTATGACCTGACCCAGGTCAATTGACACCCACATGCAAAGTTTCAGCTCCCCAGGTCCAAAACTGCGGCCGCCTATTAACCCTTCTTTAGCAGCCTATGCGGTTTATTTATATGTACCGCCCAGCGGGGTGTTTTTAGCCAAAATAGGGCTGTTTACATGATCATTTTCATGCCTAAATAAGACCCAGAACGTAAAACAAGTATCTATCCCTGAAAGGGCATGAACAGAGCTTTCGAATGACACCATAACGATCCTTGTATGATGGATAGTTTTCTTGCAATAACCGTGCAACGCGAGTGCAAAAAGCATGTAATTCGGTACTTTCCCCATATAATTGAGTATGTAGCGAGTGAGAGAGGGAGGAGGGAGCTGAGATTCGTGTCAGTAGGTTCGCCGCGGTGGTCTGGAGCAGTCATACGCTCGCTAGTCTCCTGCCACCACTTGTCTCTCTCTCTCAGCAACATTACGTGCTGAAATTGCCACTCGACCTATGTCGAGCGCCGCCAGATAGTCCAGATTTATTAAATACGACTTAAGTGGTGAGCCGCTTTTTAAGGGTTAAGAACACACACACACACACACACACACACACACACACAGACAATCGTAAATATTATATAGATAACTTAATTAAACTGTGTCACCGATTATATAAATCATAATTTAATTAAACTATGTACTACGTGTATATGTTTATATAATTCCGTACTCACTTGCACCTTAAACCAAGAACTTCATCACCAAACCGAGTTCCCCTGCGTTCAATCTTACCTGAAAGAAGAAGGGAATATTTAGTAGAAGTCAACTATTATATTACGATAATAAAAAGTCAAGAACAATTGCAAAAAGCGTGTACATTTTTCAATCTCTCTCTCTCTCTCTCTCTCTCGTAACGGCAACCTTGGTCGCGTGTCATGCCGGGATTAAAAAAATGACAGCAAAAACTAGGAATACACGCAGTGGTATGGAGTGGAGTGGCAGTGGTAGTATTGGTGGTGGTGACCATGGGGGGAATATTGGTGGTGGCGACATTGGTGGTGGTGGTCGTCATAAAGAAACTGTTGTTGTTGTTGTATTTCCCCAGACTGTCTGGCCGAACAGTCCCGAGTCCGGTTGACCGAAGCCACACCAGATGCTCGGGCCCCCGAAAGGGCCAGGGTGAAATGAGATCTGTCTTTGAGAGGGCAGCGGGGGAGGGGATCATCAGCCCACGGGTTTTTACCCCGAGCCAATATCCCCACTGTCCGCAGTCCCCCTAGTAGTGTCACCCAATCGGGCGATCTTCCCAGCATCTTTAAGGAAAAGTAGCACATGAGAAGAGATAGACATAAACGGCTAAGGTTGGGTATGGGATGCCAATCCTCACTCTGGAGAATACCAGCCGTTATCCGTCATAAATTGTGATGTAAGTGTAAACATTTATACTAATGATGGGGCTAGCGGATGTGCTGGTAGTAGTGAAGACTGTTAGTGGTGGTTGTGATGAAGGAAGTATTGGTGATGGTAGTGGTAATTATGACAAGTGTCGTAGTCGTAGTGGTTTAATGTAACTGTCTCGTTTACTTCAGACAGCTTATTAGGACAACATATACAATACGGATGAAGCAAATGCTGGTAATATCGGCAGTGGTTATGATGATGTTTATAATAGTGGTTGGAGCTTGGTAGTGGCAGTAGTGATAGTATAGGTATTGATGGTTATTGTGGTGGTAGTCTTAAATGCTATTATTGAAATTAGAGGTAAAGTGGAAGTAATCATATTGATGATAGCGAATGTTATAGTAGGATTGATTATGATAAAAGCAGTAATGGTGGAAGGGGTAGTGATGGTGCCATTAATAATAATATTGGTAGTAGTGATGGATGTTCTTATTAGTATACGCACGGCCGCGAGATGGATGATACAGCTTACTCGTATCACTGAGAGCCTTGTCACCACAAGCAAGAGGAGAAGGGAGAGGAAGAAAAAGACGAGCAGGAGAAGGAAGAGGAAAGGGAGAAGAAGGAAGAGAAAGATGCTGGGAGAGTGGTCCACATAATGCTACTCGCAAATAATGATAGAAAAAGCCCTGAACAAGATGGACGAAATAATATTGGAGCCAAGGCTGCGTATAGAAAATATTGTTATGGTGGTTGGAGGAAGCTGTGGATATGTTAGAGGAAGAAGCTGGGAGAATATGAGAGGAGATCTATTGATGTGAAGGCTGCTGGGAGACTAGTCCAGATAAGTTGGCTAAGAGATAATGCCGAGGGAGCTGGGAACAAGGTGAACAGGGCAAAATAATATTGGGAGCCGAGAAGATGTAGAAAGTAGTCCGTATGTATATTTTAGAATTTAGATTATCACGTTTTGCACTGGCTACTCATCTTTTTTCGTGCAGTCTCCTCCACATCATCTTTCTGCATCTCATATCAGCCCTCTTTAACCCATCCACCCTCTACCCTGGTTACCGGCCTCACATTCATTATTAATCTTACTTTCAGTCAACAGTGATTATCTTTAGTTTTACACCCGAAAAGTCACAATCTATTCCCCTTGTTCTCCATATTATCCACTTATATTCAAACCTTCAGACAATGTCAATCCTTCGCTCTATCACTCTTTGAGTTACCATCACTGACAAAGTAATAAATAAATACTTCATAATTTGACGTCCATATTCTTAATCGTGTCTATAGGGATTGACCAATACCATAATGAACGAAATACAACAGGTGGGGGAATAAACTATGTTACAGTTAGTACAGTCACGTTAATTAGAAAATGACTAAGAAAATTTGAAATGACGGGGCTCGAGGAAGATGAACCAAAACCTCCACCATACCTGCCCCCACTAGCTAGGGAGCCAAAGGCCATTTTTTGACGAAAACTGACACGGCGTGTTGTAAAAGGTTGTGGGGTATTTTTGGAAAGGGGAGACCTTCAGGAACATCATCTATGTGCACAACCTTGCAAATGAACTGCTGGACCTGAATAGTAGGCCTTTCAATAGGGTACCCAAAAATGTGTGAATTTTCGAAAATGTGCAGTTCCAATTTATATGATGTCGGGTTATCATGTTTATTATGTTTATGGTGGGCAACACCATGTTTATGGTGTGCAACAGAACACCATGTTCTTATGAACTTGTTCAGATGAACTTATTAACATAACCACAGGTGAGGTAGCCCAACATGATGTCCAGAAGGACCTTGGGAGGATCAAGCTGATTGGAGTCGAAGCACTGAACAAGTCGCTGAACAGCCCTGCATCAAAGACATCAACTGTCCGCTTGAAGACATTTGAGATGCAGAACAAATCGAAGACTCTTAAAAAACAAGCAAAAATCAACAGGATGACGAAGTCCGAGTTCTACTGCGGATGACTCAAGTTGTAGCTAGTGGTAGCACGCTCGACATTGTGAATTTTGTTGGCAAGCACGAATGCAGCAACACACCAAAAGCCCTCTTCAGTGAAGGAACAACAATGAGGACAGGTACCAAGTCCCTGCTTGTGAAAGCCATAAAGGAAACCACTAAAGTTGAGAGTGTAGATAAACTTCCTTCCCCTCAGAATGGATCAAAGACTGCTGTCTTTGTTGATGCCATGTATATGATCCATTGCCAGCCATTTAAGAAAGACACCAAGTTCGAGGACATTGCTGACCGTTATCTAGTCGGCATGGTAAATAATGTACCACCTGGCACAGCAAGCATTCACTTCTGTTGTGATCGTTACAAGTCGCCAAGTCTGAAGCTACAAACACGAAGTCACAAAACAGGAAAACCATCAAAAACATTCACAGTAGCTGATCAATTTACAGCTCCAGAACAACCGAGTTCTTCAAGAACCCAGACAACAAGGCCCGCCTCCTGAGCTATCTTTGCAAAAAATGGAGCGAATCCGACAGTACCCACTAGACAATAGGGTCACTTCAGCTCTACCTCGGTGGGGATTTGATGAGGAGACAAAGTCGGTTCTAATCTCAGCTCAATCACAAGTACCAGTGCCAGAGTTGGAATCTACTCAGGAGGAGGCCGATACCAGGCTGATATTACACATTGTACATAGTGTTCGTACAGAAGGAGTAAACAGGGTTATAGTGCATGCCAATGACACTGATGTGATTGTCCTGTGTATGCTGCTACACATCTTCAGGACCTACCTGAGTTCTGGGTACGAGTCTCTCCAAAAGAATACCTACCAGTGCACAGTCTCGCAAAAGTCCTTGGAGTCAACCAGTGCAAGGCATTACCGATGATTCACAGTCTCAGTGGCAGGGATACAACCAACTTTCCGTACTTCACAAGTAAGAAGGCTTGGTTCATTTCAAGTCGGGAATGTCCCACTGGGTCCCTAGGCGAATTTGCGGAAGATGATGATCACAGAGAGATGGCCGATGAAATCTGTAGTCAAGCAAGAGATCTGACAATCACTGTTTATTCCAAGAAGTATGCCATGCAAGGTTGTACATTGAGTGAAGTACGAGCCAACAAATTTCTCAATAACAAATCCACACTACTGAAAATGCTACCCCCGACTGAAGGGTCATTAAATTTTGTTCCACATCTGAGGCGGGCAATGTACGCAACTATGATCGACAAGAGTGCTCACATCCCAAAGCCAAACTTGCCACCCCCAACTGAGTATGGGTGGGAGCTGATAAATGGAGACTACGTTCCAGTTTTGAGTGTAACCTCGCTATGGCCAGAGGAGCTTTCAAAATCTATCTCCTGCAACTGTTTGAAAGGATGCAACAGAAACTGCTCATGTGCAAAAAAACAGGTGCCTTGCTACATCGGCTGCAAATGCACAGGCTCCGCAGACAGGTGTTCACACAACAAGTGTCTAGAAGAGGTCAATGTGTCTGATTCTGAGAACTAGGATATGTTTTGGTCCTTTGAAACTTTAGCACTTTTACACGAACATCGCCCTCAGCGGTGGTCGATTCTACACCATTCTACACCCACTTCTGAAAGCTGATATGATGTGGAGTTGTACCCACCATTTGGTGTTCCTCTCAGCCTATTTGAACCTTTTCATGACATTCAGAACTTAGTTGTTATCATTAAGCAGACAATGGAGAATTCATGGCAGGGGAGACATTGTTTACTTTTCCAAAAAAATACTTTTAATTTTGTGTGATATAAATAGTGTCAAACACTGTC
The DNA here is from genome assembly GCA_018397895.1 of Paralithodes camtschaticus. NCBI lineage: Eukaryota > Metazoa > Arthropoda > Malacostraca > Decapoda > Lithodidae > Paralithodes > Paralithodes camtschaticus. Next base: position 15,916 of record JAGKTK010004797.1, on the reverse strand, counting down.
ATATGTTCCTCAGTTATATTGTGAACAATTTAGGTGATACAAATATTATTAAGGCATGTACTTCTTTGTTTTATTGAAAATTATGACATACATAACAGTAATAATATGGTGGAGTATACAATTATCCAATTGTCATAATATTGATCATTTGCGCAGTACGTTTCTGAAGTTGGGGTGACCGATTTTTCTAGTTTGGAAATACATTACACTACAAATTGGAAGTATATATAATTATAAAAATGCCACCATATAAATATATAAACAAATATATACACAACAAATTTCACTCAGCAACAACTCCAATCATTGTGATAGGAAAATATCATAATTTTTGTTTGAATTTTTTGGTGCATATGCGTGGCTTCGAACAAACATTGATTCCATCACTCCAGTAGTTGATCCGCAAGGTTGTGCAGTCAGATGTTATTGTATAAGGGTAGTAGAAACCAAAAAACACCCACAACCTTTTACAACAGCCCATGTCCGTCAAACCCCTCTGGCTCCCTAGCTATACATCGTAATGAGCAACAACAGCAACAATACAGAATTGCCTCCATAACAACCAAGTAAAAGTCTATCCCGAGACAAGAAAATAAAATACCTCAGTGCCCCTTCTCACCACGGGCAGGTAAGCAGAGCTCATAACCTGGACCAGCAAGATACATTCCGTTCCCCCGCGTTAATCCCCTAGGACCGACCATCCAACACTGCCCACTCCCCTTCACAGGTGAGGAACTCCAGCCAGAGCCTGATCTCGACTATGACGAAGCTTACTTCATGGAATTACAACACCAATCTCCTCAATGTCCTAAAATGTATGCTGACTGAAAGAACCGCTACTACAACTACGAGGACAACCAACAACGACAAGAGAAATATTCACACTCATAAAGAAAGCATTACATAACACAAATGTAACAAAATCATAACAACTGTAAATTAATTATTAATCACTTGTACAAGCTTTCCAAGACCTTCTTATAATATATGTAAATAAAGAATAACATTTCCCATGTAACCATTTATGTATTATATTTTTAAGGATTCTAATAACTAAACAATAATTAAAAAAACATAATTCGCATGCCTCTTCTATTTCGAAACACAGTAACCGAATACCGAGTTATAAAATGGTTACTACCTGACTGAAACAAGGGATAGGTAGGCAAAACTGTCTTCGCTTTCGGGTAACCTCGCTATTAATAGTGAGCGTACTTAATCGTGAACCAGTTCGGAAAATACTTCCGTAGGGGTTAGCTTAAATCTCCTTAAAAGGTATCTCGAGTGCAGTGACCAAGAGGAGTGTGTAGGAGGCTTAGAAGTGACCATTCTAGCTTGTGAACGTGACAACGGCGTCCCCCTTTGGTGTCTACAGGCTGGGGAACCAAGTGATACGTCCCCAGATCTCTCAAGGATCCTACTTCTCTTCCTCACACCAAATTAAGTGAATATTCTTTCCTCTCACTTAAACATTAGGCTACCATAATGCGGTGTGAATATGAACATGATTAGATTAATATCCAGTATTCGAGAATGGATTAGAAGTCGTAGGCATGTGCATAAACCTTTAATTGTCTAGGTGGTATAATGGTAAAGGTGTCTAAAAAACTGTGTGTGATAACCCAGGTTCGAATCCCGGTGGATCACATATAAATTATGCTTTCAATAATTTCATTGGAAGTGTTTGGTGGTGTGGTGAAATTAATAAAAAATAGATTACTATGTTTCGGGAATTGTTGTGAAAGTTATATAAGATATGCTAGTGTTCAAATTAACGTAATTATAGATCCCGAAAGGGGTTGAAATAGGGGAGCTATCACCCCGCCGAAGGCGGCTTTCTATGGCCTTTCCTAGCTGATGCTGAGAGGATTGGGTTCTAGTCATGTGGTGATGGCCTGGTCTATCAGAGTGAGAACTGAGCAATCTCTGCCATACCCATAGCTTACTCTGACTGTTCCTTTTACTTATATATTTTCTAGATCTCAAGTGACGGCGTCTCTTCCGTGGATTGACCTCCCAATCTACCAAGATTGGAAGCCAAAGCGTCACATTTTTCCTTTGCCCCTCAACTTTCTCTTCATAATTGCTGAGGGGCACAGGGCCTTGGGTGGGGCTTTGGTTTCCCAGGCGTTTCTGCACCATCCTCAGCTCCCTGCCAGGGTGTGGCTTCGGTCACCGGGCTTTATTGTGGTCAGCAGGGAGGGTTCTGTGGGGGCACTCGGTTATGGCCTTGGCCTTGCACGGGGCCTTGGGGCTGTTCGGCCAGGCAGCTTGGGGAACAACAACAACAACAAAAACGTAATTATAGAGCCCCATTTCGGACTCTCCTTTTCATAACCTATCCCTCGTGTTGAGAGAACAAAACACACCCTATATTAGAGTTGATATATCTTTAACACTCTGGATAATTATAACTCATTTATATTCCATATCTATCTATCTATCTATATGCTCAGGCCCAATCCCCATTTTGGGGGTAGCCGACTCAAGACAGAGCAAGAACAGGGAAAACACAAAAACAACATAAAACAAAAAATAAACACAGATAAAAAACACAAACTCACACATCCAGGTCACCCAGGAGAAGACCCAGAGACCAGGGTTACCAAGGTCGCTCCAGCACTCCCCCGGCCCCTGACCACCCGGAGAGGTTCCGATCTCGGCAGGCAGACATGCAGTGGAGCCAAAGCCACAAGCCCTCCCACCACACTTCCAGGCACACCCTTCATATTAATCGTCTCCCCGGGCCAGGCGCCTGATGGACTATTGTCTAGTCCAACTTGCGCCCAACCCCTTACTCCAAATGACCACGTGTTCACTCAACTATTCACAAGCATTCTCCATTCACTCCTGTCCACCACCACTTCCCCTGCCTGATCTATAGTCATTCCTCTATCATCCAAAGCCTTTCTTACACAGTCTCTCCATCTCAATGGGGGTCTTCCTGCCCTTCTATCTCCCCTTGTACCTGACTCACATATTCTCTTTGGAAGCCTTTCATCTCCCATTCGTTCAACATTCGTCCATATAAACGTTATATATATATTATATCTCAGATTTATACAATACACCATACTTAATAACTAGTGAACACTCCCAGATCTCATTCTATTGTGTTATTATTTGCTGAGTACGAAAGTGCATATATAAGTGTCCACAGAGAGTTTAATTTCAGTCCATTCGTCTGACTAATTAAATCTGTATATACTCAGACGTCAAAATCAATTTACGCATTACCTAGAGTTAACATGTATTCTTCTTTACCTCCCGTCGTATTAAAATCCTTACGGCGAGATTATCAGCCACTTATTTCAGCTACTATTATTTTACCCTCAGTTCCGTGAATCTATATTCATTATTACTTTTCGTTCAGTTACTTATTCCGGCTAATACTATTTTATTATCAGTGCCGTGAATTCATATTCATCATTACTGTTTAACCAGCCTGGGTGGCTGGCTAATATAATTCACCACCCGTTCTGTGAATTAATTTTTATTATTATTCTATCAGCCACTTATTCCGGCTAATCTTATTTTATTATCAGTTCTGTGAATTCATAGTCATCATTACTGTTTTACTAACCACCCCTTTTGGTTAATCTTATTCGCTACTAGTTCTGTGAATATTAATTCTTTATAACTGTTCTATTCAGCCATCCATTCGGCTAAGTATTATTTATTATTCGTTCGGTGAATATATATTCATCATTCTGAGTTCATAGTCTAAATTCGATTAATATCATCTTTTATCTAGGATTAACATCAAATTGTTTTGTATATATCCTAGACTTGTAATTACATATAAACTGTACTTTTTATGCACCACCTCAGTACAATTAACCAACTTCCTCCACCGTGGTACTTTGATGCCCCCCTCACGGACACGCTACCTGGCGGGTATCTCACCCGCGACTTTCTGTGTATGTTTATAGGATAAATCTCCATAGTCATCTTATTTACATTCTATAATCTATATTATGTAGTGTCAATAGTTAACTGTTTATCTTGTTCTTGAGACATATTTACATTATAAATCCTTGCATACTATCAACATGTTATTTCTTCACTGTACGATCAATTGGACTTACGCTCTCATAGCTGAGTTTCGGATTGATCCTGTGCCCTGTATCCTACCAAATTAAGAAATAAAACTTGTGTACCGAACTTGTGCCATTGATCATTGGTGGAGATATATTGAACTAAGAGTATATAATATCAAAGCTAGTTGTGTTCCTGTCGAGCCATATTATGTTCTGAGTCTTCCTAAATAGGAATTATAAGAACATATATATATAGAGTGCTGCATTACAGTGTCGCAAAACAGGATAATTATTATTTAATGAAAGACAACTCAAATAAGAAATCAAAAGAAGACTAATGAAGAAAACAATAAAACAAACAAACATAAAACCCAACCATCAGACTACGGTGTGCCCTGATCTTCAATAACCTATCGGAGGACGGGACCGAGGTGTCAGTCCTGTATATATTATCGGTGTGAGAAAGAGAGAGAGAGAGAGTGGGGGGACGGGGGGAGTGTGAGTGAGGCTAGACACAGTATACAGATAGACAGAGCTTGAAGACTTGAGAATCAGAGTAAATTATTTTGTTCCACACTCACCCCTTGCTCTAGTTCCACTTGCTCACCACTATAGCAGCATAATTTAACCTGCCCATCTTGATCTTAACCTAACCTGACCAAACCTAACCCTGACCAACCAAATATATACTAACATAACCTATACTAATATTTAAATAATCGGCAAATGTGGATTAGATATATTGAGGATTAGAGAATCGGAGATTTGGGTCATTGTGGTTTCAGAAGATGAGATAATGAGGATTTTGGGGTGTTAAAGAAATGGAAATGGAGGTAGTGTTTGTTTGGGAGCTTGATGAGGTAGCGAACTGTGAGAGGAACATGATGTTTAGGAGCTTTTACACATGGAGGGATGGTGTTGTTGAGGAATTTAATGGCGAGAGACAGGAATGAGCTCAGCATCAAAATCAGCAGTTGCATATCTACCCCTTATCAACATCAACCAAAATGATCCAACTACTGTCCTCACTTCAATTAGTAGAGGATTCGAAGTCACACAGGCATCAAATCAGGATATCCTGGTCCTTACATGTGATCAAGCTATCTACAAGACTGCTGTGGACATCACCTTTCACCAACCAAAACTACGAACAAATATAGTTTTGATTCTCGGTGGGATGCATTTCCTAATGGACTGTGTTAGCTGTATTGGTACTCTTATGGCAAACAGTGGTCTGAAAGAGATCCTGTAGACATTTTTGGCTCTGTTGAGAAGATTATGCAAGGTAAGAAGTTTCCACAGAATGTTCGGGCATTGCGACTGCTAACTGCTAACTGTTTCAGAAAGACTCACCCCCAACAAGTATGGATGGTCTTGAAGATATTCTCAATGAACTTGCTGCTCAGAGCCATACTACAAACATGTTGGTTAACAATGTTATCACACCCACTTTCTTAATGATGAGGTTCTGCAGAGCATTGCATGAAGGAGATTGGTCTCTCCATATCAAAACTGCAGAAGAAATGCTACCTTGCAGCTCACAAATACAATTATGGTAGATATGGTCTTTACTACGTATGTACGTTCAATGACATGGCTTGGACCCGAGATATTGGACAGGTTTTGTCGTGGAGAGCAGGCACTGCACCACATTGCTGGTTTCAACAATGGACAGTGGAGTGATATGTTTATTGAGACAAACTGGATGAGGAAAGGGCATGGGCCAGGAGGCATTAATGGAACCACAGCGAGGCCTCAAACAATGGCAACATGGGTATACAGTACGGATGCAACAATGACCTTGACTGGTGACCTTAAGAAATTGTCTGGAGCTGAAAAGGATTTGAAAAGAATGCACAAGGAGGAATCTACAGTATAAGTTGTATACATAGAGACGGTTGTGATCGTAAATCACTGCGGGCAGCTCTAGAGGAAAGTATTGACCCAATGGATCCAGGTACCCATGCTGCAGGATGTCTGTTAAACATTTTGACTGGTCAGTATGCTCAGCAAAATGTTAATATTGACAGAGCCCTGGAGATTGTGATGATTCAGTTTGAAGCATCCTGGCCAGAAGGTTTGTACACCTCACTCAAAAAACAAGTGGTCACCTTAGCTGTACATAAAAAATAGCTCACAATTATTGGAAAGAATGTTGTCGTTGACCAGGAGGCAATCTATGATCGTGTGATTGGCCTTCTAGTGAGTCAGCCGGATCTTGATCTGCAACAAGTGTTCGCCACAGAACTTACTGTTATCCTCCATCAATGTTCAATGCTGATGGGCAGATGCAACTCGCAACTGGAAAGTCTGCACTGAAAAATAATCTCAAAGTGGAAGTATCAAAGCGCATTACCTTATGCCCAACAGCCATAGTGGTAGATGTGTCAGCTCTTCTATGGGCACTCAACTGGCCAACTTAAGGAACCATTGATACGTTCATATTGGGCTTCAAAGTGTGGATCTCTGTTTGCCTATCTGAAGCTGATGTCCACCTGTGCTATTACCAATACTTTGACTACTCTATCACAAGTTGTACCAGATCTACGCAAGCAAGCGCTACCCTTGTCTACTAGCTAACTAGAAAATCCCCACTACCTGCTCAGAATTTGTGTTAAAAAACTCTACTAATAGAATTCAGCTTAATGCTCTCATTTCTGACCAGATCCTAAGTAATGAAGACTTCTTACATAGTGTGACACAAAACCACAATGTGGTGGTTACCCTGGACAAAGCAGTACCTACCCAAGTATATAAGGGATACAAAATGCCTCGATTGGATCTTGCCTCAGTATATGAAGAAGCAGATCTACTCATAACTCAACATGCTATCTGCCTCGCTAAAGAAGACCCAAATTCCCGAATTTGTGTTGTGAGTGATGACACTGATGCTTTTGCTCTACTTCTATATTTATACTCGAGAGAGCACCTCCAATCATCAATAACAAATGCAGTCACCTATTCAAGGTCGATCGTACATAGATGTAAAGGAAACCTCTTACAAACATGCTACAATAATACCAACACTGTTGGCACTGCATGCTCTAACTGGTTGTGATTCAGTTGCAGCAACGTATGGAACTGGCAAGACAAAAGCAATTACTGTTAGTCGGAAGGGCTACACTTTTGATCAGCTTGGTCAACCCACTGCAGATATTGACAAAGTTATTGAACAGGCAACAGCTTTCATGAGTGCATGCTACAGCAGTACAACACCATTCTCTTCCATGACAGAATTGAAACAGCGGCAGTGGGCTCAGAAGATAGGGAAATCTACAGTTACCCCCAAACTTTGTAGTTTGCCTCCAACAACAGAGGCATTTGAACAGAACATTCATAGAACATAACTATCAAGTAGCCCAATGGTATCATGCCTTGAGTGGAAATTTAGCTCACCTGAACCCATTAGAGAATGGGCGGGAAGCAGATGACACAAACAAATGTCTGATCCCGCGAAACATGAAAGATGGTGTACCATATGATCCAGAACATATCCTGAAGCTGATAAGGTGTGGCTGTGCATCAGAAAGAGCATGCAAAAATGGTAAATGTGGTTGAATGGTGAGACAAGTAGCTTGTACACTCTTTTATTCCTGTGGCAGTGGTGTAGCATGTGACAATCCCTTCAACATCAAGGAGCACACATATAGTGTTACCGATGGCACTAGTGAAAGAGATGACCATGGATGGGATAGCAATGACGAGGAGAACAGTGACAATTAATTATCATATATATATATATATATATATATATGAGTGTAATTATTATGATATACAGATTATTGTATAGTATATGAATTATTTTACAACAAAATTGTTTTGCTTTCAACAACTTGCTTTTCCTGCTTTTAAAAACTATGTGCACTGTACAGTACTATAATTGTACTATGTACAGTACAATTAGGGCTTAAATGTTTATACTTTTATTTCAGTTACCATGGATAAACTAATGAAATCCAAGTTATCTAACAAATTAATAATGAAAGTATATATTTAATCAATCAAGTTATTCATAGGCTAATACATTATAATAATTTATTACTCAGACAAGAAACTCCAAAAAAGATTACATTTTCTAGAAGCTGATATTATAACAATTAAAAAACTACTAAAGATTTGAGGTCTCTAGCTCAAAGGATACATCCATTATAGCACATGTTCCAAATGACTACCGTTGCTTTGCGCTGCAGACACACTTGAAGCCGACGAGCAAAGTTGTCAATCACCCTGACACACTCTTCCTTCCTGATGGCACTAATCTGCTCTCTGTGAATTGCACAGCCTGGGTGGCCATCTCAAAACATGGCATAATTGGACCATTTTGGTGATTGGCAACTTTGCTCGTCGGCTTCAAGTGTGTCTGCAGCACAACGGTAGTCATTTGGAACCCGTGCTCTAATGGATGTATCCGTTGAGCTAGAGACCTCAAATCTTTAGTATTTTAATTGTTATATTATCAGCTTCTAGAAAATGTAATCTGTTTTGAAGTTTCTTGTCTGAGTAATAAATTATTATAATGTTAATGGGTTGCATCTATTTTGAGACACCCTGTATATTTTGCAAACTAGTCACACTTGATGTCATATTCTCACAAATAGACGTTTATTTACTATATACGGGTATTCTTAATTATTTTAGTTACAACATTGTTTTGGGTTATTTCAGAGCTTTTGGTGCCTATCTTGGGTTTTCGATTTCCATATTCCTATCAAATGTAAAAAATACTTTAGAATTGGATTCCTTGCCACCGAAAACATATATATATATATATAGACACCAAAATCTAGAGTCTACTGTGCTTAGAATGGAAGTTACGGTGAAATCAAGATTTTGGTTTTGCGAAGCAGTCATATTGGCAGCCATCTTGGATTTTGAAAAAGCCAAGCGGGTGAGGAGTGGCCACCCAGGCTAAATTTGATCTACACCCTTCTATCTATCTATCTATCTATTGCCTGACGCCGTGATCCCCGAAGGGGTGGCCACGAACGAACTGCACCCATGCACCTCTGTCCCCAGTCAGTCGATGCCTCTTCCCCCAACCAGCACCGCCTTCGTTCATATACTTCCTCACTCCATCCTTCCACCTCTCCTTCGGTCTACCTCTCCCTCTCTGTCCCTTAAATTATATATATTATATAAAAATAAAAAAATAAAAATTTAAACAGACATTGCAAACTTTTCTAGAAATATGGGGTGCTGCCACGGGACTAAAGTACTTCATGTCAGATACCGCAATGAAAAAGCAGACTACTCCATGAATGGCACCCAGCTAAAGAGTGTAGCCAGAGAAATTTATTTAGTAGTAACACTATCCAGTAACTTAAAACCAAGTCAACATTGTGCTGAAGTTGTTAAGAAGGCAAACAAAATTATAGGTTTCATAGGTAGATCATTTGACCATAAATCAAAAGACATTATCCTCACCCTTTACAATTCATTAGTCCGCCCACTTTTGGAATACTGCGTTCAGTTCTGGTGCCCTTTCTATAAAAAAGATACAGACAAATTGAAACAAGTTCAACGTAGAGTTACCAAGATAATACCCTGTCTTCAGAACAAACCATATGAGGAACTAAATTTATATCCATTAATCAAGCGCAGATTGAGAGGTGACCTTATTCAAGTTTTCAAGATCATTAAAGCCATCGACAACATGAACTGTAATAACTATTTTACGAATGACCGATCAAACTACACACAGGGAAATGGCTGCAAAATCATTGGTAAATCATTCAACTGTAAGGAATCCAAGAATTTCTTCTTCAATCGAGTCGTCAACTTGTGGATTGGGCTTCCCCGAGATGTCATAGTTCGCCTAGACAAGCACCTTGCCCTGAACCCAAGGTTGACTGCTTTTGTAATTGAATAAATATGTTCTTTAGTAGAGTTTGTTCAATAACCTACTATATCTTAATATAATTTCCCCTGCCATGAACTAAGCCCCAGGGCAGCACTTCCTGCTCACATCTTTCCCACATTATCTCCGAAATACTGTTGCAATACTTGGAACAGCAGTGTTTTGGAGGGCAAGTAACCTCTAGGGGTCGCATGACCTGCTGTTGCTTGTTTTCCTTTGTACTCCATTGTACCATTACAACCATACAACCCTCTCACCTCCTTACCAGTATCAACACCATACACTTACTAATACTATTTCACAAGCATCTCTCATCGCATCCCTAACCACCATCTACTACAGCCTTCACAACCTCTACCAGCACCGGACCAAAGCAGGTTAATCCCTTGACTACCAGCGACGCACATTATGCGTTGCCTATATATGTAACGCTAAACACCAGCGACACAATGGATGCTTTCGCGTTAATTACTCTTTGTCTTATGGCACCTACAGGGTTCAGATTTGTATGGGAAATGCTTTAGTATCCCACTCAACAATACCGATTGTTGGAAACTCTCCAAGTCCAGCCGAATGCGTGTGGGCGCGTGCGGGAGTAATTTTCCAGTATTTTGCCTACCAATTTTCCCATGTTATGATGTTAATTGCGACTTTCGGCCGCCCCGCAGGACCCCTAAATGACCTAAGTGAGCGTTTTTTGTGTTTTTTCCTTCATTACTAACCCATCCCATATGTTTTCAGGAAAGCAAATAATATAACGTGCTGGTCCCACGTTATACATTTATTATAAATCAATGGGTTAAACAGCTTAGCATCATTCTCATTCCAGGTCATTACCAACAACATAATGACTCGACATATTACACTCTCTCTCTGGTTGAGATGGTGCTATTGGTGAAAGTAGTGCTGAGAGGGGTGTGATGCTAAATGTATATTTAGTGAAGTGAAGCTATGATGGTGATATACGTGTCATCATCATCAATCTGACACCCGACTTCCAGAGGAAGCACCCCAAAAGGGATGGCCATGGCAGTAACTGACTCCAGGCACCTAGACTTGCCCCCACTACCCCACTCCACAGTGCGCTTTCCAACTAAGTGAATTAAGATCATTAACACTGAAGGATCAGACCCAGAGCAGTCCCTCACCCTGATGGTATTTCCACCACTATTTTGCTATTTTCTTTGCCCCCGTGGAGGCCTTGGCCGGAAGCATACCAAGCACAAGAATGTGTTGATCATAGAAACCAATGGTACAGAAGCTGACTGTACCACTAAAGTGGCGGTTGGTGTGTTCGTCACATCCCTAAACCAAAATAATAAATTGGAAAACAGAGTTAACTTAGTGTAGGGTGTGTAGCGGTTGTGGGAGGATCACATCTATCTATCTATCTATCTACTGTATATACGCAGGCCCAATCCCTACTTTTCCCTTTTATTTTTTTAGGGGGGAGGGAGGACGACTCAAGACAGAGCCAGAATAGGGACAGCATAACAGAAAACAATGTATACAGAAAAGCAAAATACAAATTCGCACACGTCTGGAGGATCACATGCTTTGAATAATTTAATTTGAGGGTGCATAGACTACAGCAGATCTGGACTTAACGAAAAATATATCACATTTTCACGGTTTCAAGGTTCGAAACTTGAGGATTCGTTTTCCGATTTTGGGTCCCTTACCGCAAAGTTCCGTTCTCGTGTCAAGTCCAGATCTACCGTAGTCTATGGAGGGTGTTTGGTGTTGGGAATTAAATAAATTCATTAAGAATATTTCCACAGGTTCAGCAACAAGTAAGTTGCGTAGTCAGTTCTTTAATATTGGCTCCCCATAGTTTGTTCTTTCCTCTCACATAAGCTACATTAGGCTACCATAGCGCAGTTTGAATATATGTACAGTACGTGCTCAGATAAATATGCAGGATTCGAAACTGCATAATAAATCGTAGGCTTGTCCATATTTCTGTAACTGTCTTGATAGCGTAATGCAGAGTGCTCGGAATTTAGATGTGAGTATCCTGGGTTCGAGTCCTCTGAGTGCCACATGTATTTGTTGATTTAATTAATTGAGTTTAGATGTGAAGCTGGTTGCTGTAAAAAACATATTAATAATCATTTCGCTATTCATAATGCAATATATGATTATATTGATATCCAGTATTCGATAAATGGATATTAATTGTGGTGATGTGATAAACTTTAACTGTCTTGATGGTGAAATGGTTAGTGTTTAAGTTATGTATGTGATATCCGAGGTTCGAATCCCAGGAAGGTCACATGCTTTCATTAATTTCATTTGATGGGGTTTGGTGTTGGGAGTGAAATTAATTAATGAAGATTACTTGTGAAGAAAACGAGAGGCTGTGTGCACCTTAAGATCAAGCTAGAATTTATCTTTGTGTAACTGAGGCACACAATAAAAACACGGAAAGGGAGACCAGGTGAGGAAACAGACTGTCTAGCAGCCCTTATATTCTTCCTAAGGCACACCCCGGGAGTACTTTTCTGAACGACTGTTGGGTACAACCTGTTACGCTGGCCAGCTTGCCAGAATGCACTCGTAACTCGCTAGCGCTCGCCAGGGCAGTGAAATGGGCTACAATAATCGTAGAATGATGTTCTTTCTTTCATAGTGTTCATGTTGTCACAGACAGATCAGTGGTGATCTTTATTCTTGTCTGTGACACTTGGAAGTATTTTATATCATTGATAGAATATAAGATATGTTGTGTGAAGTTGTAGGGAGAAAGAGAGCGAGTAGCGTGGTGGTATTATGTGCGTCTGTATGTATGTGCGCCTCCCTCGCTCGGAGGAGTTTCCCACGCTCGTGATTGGCCGGAGGGCCTGGCGCGTCATGTGACGCCTGCTCCTCATGACGTAGTCGTCTGTGATTGGGTGCCGCTGCCTTTGTTAGTGCTGGGGGGCTCCTGTCCGCGTTTATCCTGCAGAGCTTGGCATAGCGTGCTTGGTCCTACATGTCCTTTGCAATCTGTCCCCAATATAACCCCCTATACTACTGTTTCTCTCTCTGAACTTCTTCTTTTCCAATACTTCCTCTCTTGATTCAATTACTTATCCCTTCTGGTTCTGCATACGACTTCCATAGTCGGCCAGTCGTATTATCAGCACCAGCTCTCACATTTATGTTTTGCACTAGCTTTAGGGATTAGTAGAGTCATAGTCATATGGTAGCCTAGTGTTGGGGTGCTTCTAATTATTGAGCTGTTCTTTCCTATTATTTAATGCTAGACAGTGGAAGGTATCTTTGGTCATTGTCTGAGTTATGTATGTGGCAAGTCAGAGCCTGTACAACATCGACGAAGCTAGGTAGCCTGTAACCCTTGTGCATATTTTCCTTTGCGAGTGTAGCAGTATACAGGTGAAGGGTTTTTGCCTACACTTACCTGTATGCTTGCTACCTCATTTTGTTGACCTTTGTGGAGCGCCAGGGTAAGACCAGATACTTGAGATCTGGACTTACCACGAGAGCCTCCAAGTCACTTAACGTAACATACAGGAAATCTGTTCAAGGGGAGACAGCAGGCTACGAGCATGCTTGCGCTCTGCCTAGTTTCCTAGTACCTTTTATGCCACTGCTAGACTTTATTAGTGAGAAAGACAGCATTGTGTTTATTAACTTTAATTGTGTATGCTTTAGGAATTATTCACGACTTATTTTTGCCTAGGTTGATGCATAGTGCACAACCCAGTTTTGCTGTTACGTTGGCTAAGGAAGTACTGTTTTGAGTGGCTATTATTAGTGCTGTCACAGAGTTGTTGCACTCCCTTGTTATATATATATATGTATCCTACTTGTTGGTGTATTTAAGATACACGCTTTGGTGTCCTGCCCCTGCATTATATCTGTTCTATATTAATGAGCATCTTAGAGCATCAGACGTTTTCAGAAGATTCTTTTTCTGATTGCTGTAGGACTAGACTTCCAGTGTTTTCATAGAGCATTGTAGAGTTTAGTGGTGAGTACAGACTCACACTAAAGATAACGTAAGCATATACTCCTTTATTAAATCTTGTTATAGTTTATTCAAGCATTGTTATTACTTAACCCTCCCGCATTTTTAGGACGCGATCGCGTCCTAATGCCACCCCTCGAAGAGTGGTCGTATGATGCAATCGCGTCATAATACCACCCGTAAGTTAGAAATATTCGTGGTAAATAAGTTTATAACGCGATTATGACGCGTTTTTGGTTGGTAAGTTAGCCATCAGTAAGTTACAAAATGAAATATCTGGCAACCCCCTAGCGTCCCAGTGAGACGAGTGCGGGGCTTTGTTTCACCAGTTGTGAGCCGGCCGCCAGTCTGTGAGGTAGTACTCCCGGATCTTTAAATCTCGTCTCGCCTCCATTGCCCGCCATGGAGCGGGTTTCAGGCGGGCAAATCTGGATTATTTATGTACCAAGCGGCAGTGTATCATCAATTTGTGGCTATGTATTTATAATTTATGTATATAACTCGTGATTTGTGACTTTGTGCCTTGTTGTTCGCCTCTCCATAGCCAGCCATGTGTTTTTAGGTGGATAGAATGGACCCAGTGGAAGTGTTGTGAACTGAGAATAATATTATTTATATCATATTCTTAGGGTTAGTGTAGTAAGCATTCGTAGTCACATTCCTAACTTATGTTAGGTTTGTGATTACTTGTGATTTGTGACTTTGTGCCTCTTTGTTCGCCTCTCCATAGCCAGCCATGTGGTTTTTAGGCGGCTAGAATGGACCCAGTGGAAGTGTTGTGAACTGTGAATAATAATATTTATATCATATTTGTAGGGTTAGTGTAGTAAGTATTCGTAGTCACATTCCTAACTTATGTTAGGTTTGTGATTACGAATGTAAGCTAGGCTATACGTGTCATATATATTCTGACATACGGAGCCCTGTAAGTTAATTTAAGAGTTAGAATTAGAGTTGAAGGAGCCAAACTACCCAAGCGGCGAAGCAAACTAGCGAGCGAACTAGCGAGTGGGGAAACCAGCTCGCCCCATACCAGCAAACTAGCCTTCACACCTGCGTGCGTCATAGGGGACCCTGCAAACTACCTCGATGACCGACGCTATGACGTATGATCGACGCCAGGAGCTGTGAGTGGACCAGGCACCTGTTATGCAACTCGAGGAGCTGTGATTGGAGCAGGCACCACCCCCCGCCTCCTGATTCGTTCCTACACCATCATTGTTTAGTATATAAGACCCGAGTTGTGGGCATTCAAATCAGTCTCATTTGGAGTTGGGGAAGGTGAACTTGCAGCTGGAGGAAGACGGGGTGAAGTATTATAATGGGATTGTGACTGTCAGTCAGATTATATAAGTGTGTGTTAAGTGTGTTCGGTGTAAACACTTACGTTATGTTGGTTAGTGAGATATGTGATTGGGAATTAACTTTAACGTTACTATTATGTGCTTAACTATTTGATTGTGAATTAACGCTAACGCTACTATTTATGTACTTAACTATTTGATTGGGAATTAACGTTAACGCTATTATTATGTACTTAACTATTTTAGTTGACTAACTTGTGGACTAAAGCAACTCGTTAAGTAATTGGGTTAAGATGAAAGTAATACTATTGTTTTATATTAATACTTACGAGTTCTTTCATTTTCTTTGAATTAAGCTTTCATTGCTTAACGGTGCTTAGTACGGTGATGCTATTGTCTCGTATTAGTAATATCGCCTTAGATAAACATGGTTGTGTTAATATTACTTCTAGTGATTTCCTAAGCTGAAGAAAATTATTTTGCTTCAAAATATTATATTTTGCTTTTCATATTATTTGAGTGAGACCTGAATCGAATCTATGAAGCGATCCTGTAACTTTATTTACTAATAATCAAACCTCAATGTTACGTGGTTAAGAAATACATTTAACTAATTATTAAATATATATCTAACTTTTTATGTGACTTTGATATTACTCCTGATGATAATAATAATATAATCCTATTAACGTAAGACAAGAACCAAGAATAATTACATTAAATATAAATAAAAGGACATATA
>JAGKTK010004796.1:20347-47074 GCA_018397895.1 Paralithodes camtschaticus | reverse complement strand
GTTTTACCAGAACCTTTTATTCCAATTCGCGCAACAAGATTTACGAGGAGTCTTAATGACCTTGCCATGACTCCAATTAATGTTTCTACATCTCCGTTTTCTCGGTGTTTTATTCCTTCAATGATTCCCTTTTGGAATCATTTGCCAAACGAGGTTGTACAGTCAACCCATATCTCAGCTTTTAAGTCCAGAGTTAATGTTTTATTGCAGCATTAAATTTGTGTTTTAATCATGATTTGCTTTTATTCTTTTTAGAATGGTGTTTTAATTGACAAACTGATCTTTTCTTCTGGGCTCTCTAACTACTGTAGCCCTTTTCCTTTTTCTTAGTTGTCTTAGTCTCTCTCCAGTGCTTACGGGTATTTTGTGGGGATTCATCTTTTATAGGTGTATCAGCACCCTGTTGGGAGGCTTAGACAGCTTCTATTATAATAATAATAATAATAATAATAATGATAGCGAAATAACTCGTACAAATGGTTTCAAATTAGATAAATTTCGTTTCAGAAAAGATATAGGCAAATATTGGTTTAGTAACCCAGTTGTAGATGGATGGAATGGGCTACCAAGTGATATAGTGGGATCAAGAGCGATAGGGAGCTTTAAGATAAAATTGGATAGGCATATGGACGAGATGGGTTGGGTGTGAGGGGGATCTACCAGGTGTGGGCCAATCGGCGCTCAGCAGACCCCCGTAATCTTGTGTTAATCTCTGACCGTTTTGGTGGGGTCAGTACTCAGGGTATTAGTGAGATGGGTCTATGATTGGGCCTTGTAATTGGGGTTGGGTGTGACCGGGATCTGCCTTGTATGGGCCGATCGGCTTTTTACAGACTCCCATTTTCTTATGTTCTTATGTAACAGACCAAACTCCTATCACACACTAAAAGACAAAATCCACAAGTATGCTACACCACTACTTTTAAAGAGATGGGAGAAGATATAATGGAAGGGTAGAAAATAAGTACATAGTGTAAAACTGTATAAGAATGTATTAAAACGGATAAACTGACCCAAAGAAAAGGGGTGAGGCAAAATTAACAGGCCAAACACACTCATCACACAATTAGAACACAAAATTCCCAACAAAATCATTTCAACTCTACTAAACCTACTACCTACAAAGTGACGGCTGGGAGGCAACAAAAAACGGGAGGTGTTTGACAGGGTGACACCTCTGAAGCCCCTCCATCGATATTTCGGCCGATAGAAATAAGATAGAAATACGATAGGACTGAACATAAATTACAACGCGAAGAAGAATAGAGAAGACATTTTAGGTAAATACAATAGGCCAAACATTTATCGTACACTCGAGGACAATATTGACAAAGAAACACTCTCATTACACACTTAATAGGCCAAGCAATAATCGTACACTAGAAGACAACATTGACAAGAAAACACACTCATCACACACGAGAAGACAAATCCCAAATCAACTATACCACCAACTACAGATTTAAGGGAAGATATCCACTTGAGGGATATTTTTCTGGACTCCTTTCTCCCTCATGTTTAGCCCCATTGTTTTCCTAATGTTAAGACCTTCGCCCCATTATTTTGACTATTTTAAGAACTTTCAACCCATTTCTGTCAATTTTAAGACCTTTCGTGCCATTTAGGTGTCTATTTTATCCTGGCGAGCGATAGCGAGCCTGTAATTTAAGAGGAACCGGCTTTCAGCCGGGAAATTTTTCTACCGAAAAATGTACAAATTTATCTTGAAAGGGGCTCAAGGGGGTGTAATCTTAAGCTTGAAGGATAGCTAGGGACCAAACTAAAAACCTCCCCTTAAAATAGCACCCCCTAGACCCCCTTTCAAGATAAGTCTGTACATTTAAGTAGACAAATTTCCCGGTTCCTTCTAAAATTACAGGGTCGCTATCGCTCGCCAAGAAAATACCGACACCTAAATGACACGAAAGGTCTTAACATTGACGAAGAAATGGAGCGAAAGGTCTTAAAATCGACAAACTAACGGCACGAAAATCCTAATACCTCAAAACTAATATGCTAAACATGAGGGAGAAGGGGGTCCATAAAAAGCGAGTACTACCCCCTTAACTCGGCAAATAGCGTTCATATTTCGTCTGGTAGATTCATTTTGCTTAGTCACGGGATCCAGACTAATAGAATACCGCACTTCTCGAAAGGCTAGAGTCCAAAGCATTTCATCTTCTTAAGGGGAGACTGGCTGTTTGTTTGGTCTATTAATTAATTTATTAATATGTTTTTTTAATTTCCTCCCTAGACCTCCATCAAGCTTAGAAGGAAAAAAACCTAGACACCCCTTCAAGATAAATTTGTACATTTTTCGGTAGAAAAATTTCCCGGCCGAAGGCCGGTTCCTCTTAAAATTGCAGGCTCGCTTTCGCTCTCCAGGAAATAATCGACACCTAAATGGCACGAAAGGTCTTAAAATTGACAAAAAAAAATGGGAAGAAAGGTGTTAAAAACGCCAAACTAATGGGCCGAACGTCTTATAATCTCAAAACTAGCGGGGCTAAACATTAGGGAGAAGGGGGTCCATAAAAACGGTCTGCCTCCCCTTAATTCACCTCCTCTTATTAATCATCTGCAATATTTCTACACGCCGCAATTTTGCTTCTCTCTCTCTCTCTTTATTCTACCACAATTGCAATAATCAGTGTTCTTCCGAGCTTTCTCAGTGTACACCTCCTCCCTAACGTAAAGTAGGTAGAACCCACCTTTCAACAAATTCTCACCCATTTCGTCCAATTCTTTAACCCAAGAGTTAGCCTATTTTTTCAAGTCTTATTTTTGTTTTCACTCAAGAAGTAAACTCTAGAAAACTCTCCCTCAATATAAGTTTTCCTGGTCCATCGTCTTAAACTCTTTCAAACTAGGTGTGTTCAGACATTTTGACTCTACCGGATTTTGAATTTGGCTCTGTCACTCTTTTGATTTGTAAGACACACTTGTAACAGGCAGCTTTGCCTTTAGTCCGCTTTTTACACATTTTAGAATAAATAGGGTGGATAGTATTGGAGTTATAGACGTGTGCGGAAGTGCGTACGGAATGCGGAGGGTTTCCTCTCATACAATATATATATATATACCATAGACTCTTCTACATAAGGACTGGCGTCGGCCATACTCGGGAACTTGGGTCCATTGTCAGGCCCACAAACTGAGGTCTTATTTTAGTTTTACTGGATATGGGACTTTTTGTTTTTACTATACAACATCTTATTAACTAGAGCAACCAAGTAAAGGAAAATAAAACATTTGTTTTTGGTTGATTGACTCATAAGTCTCTTTCGTGATTGAACATAATAGGAAAATATACAGTTATAATGAGATAGTTTATAAGAACATGTATTATACAAGCAAAGCATCATACCATGACTTACATTAATTAAATATTAGAAGAAATTAAAGTAAATCCTTTGCAAAATATTACTTTACACATAATTTTACATATATCAAAGGTCACATAACACAATAATTAACTTAAACATTAGAAAGTTTCTCTTGTCGCCTTAAGCAGCCTAGTGTACACTCCCGATCGCTTGTATTAAATACAAAGGCCTTAAACAACACATTACACAATGTCTGGCATGCTCCTGAATGGCTAGCTAAAGGAGCATCTACATAAGACAAGCATTGTTTCAAGTAATTGCGACAACTCTTTTTCGAGTCTTGAAGAGACATTTGAAGGGTGATGCCACTATGTACAAAGAAGACAGTAGCCAGTGTAGGCATACTCAGCCCACCTCGATTGAGCGATTGAGCGCAGTCAAAAACTCTGATGACAAGCATTCCCCAGAATCTACTTCCTGTTGTCCATGTTTATGAGCTAAAAATCCCCCAATGTAGACAATTTTATGTTTTAAAGTATCATCTGAATCTAGAAGTAGTTGAGTGTCTTGTAATGTCAGCTCTTCCAGAAGTTGTAAATCACCATCATCTATTGCTGCTGTACAAAATTCACAGCTTACTTCTTTGGCTCGGTCAGGAATGATGTCATGTTTCAACAGCTGATGCAACTGCTGTACTTTGGATGCTGCTTGAACATCCCCAATGTCAATGTAAAAATTTCCTCCACTACGTTGTCTTGCTTGACCAAAACAAATTCTAGGGGATCTTGTGAAAAAACAGCAGGTAGGATGTAAGCAAAATCATGGGTTTCAAAAATATATTGTGCTGCTTCTATGTTATACCTTGTTGTGATGACAAAGGCATCTGCTGTTGACTGTGTTAGTTTCTTCTCTCTGCCATGCCCACCAGTCCACCGACAGCTGGATACAACTGTACACATTTCCTGCAGAGCTTTGAAGTTTGTACAATTTAATGTCCAAGGTTCACGATATTGGTCTCGTAAATGAACTGCGCTGTACTTGCTTTTAACATTCATCATTTTAAACCAATTGGTTACCAGTGTTATGTATATCACTGTTCCATCCTGAAATTTAACAGTTCCTTTAAGACCTTCAAATGCAGCAATCGTTTTCTCATTGAACACTTGGCAAACTAAGGGCACACTCTGACGTTGCAATGGTTTAGGAAATACTGATGAGCGTGTGAGTTTTGTCAGACGAAGTGGTGTCTTCTGATCTTCATTGTAAAGAGCTTTAACATCACTCCAACACGCCAAATATTCTGTACCGTCCTTGCTAAAATGTAATTCTTGACATTTCTCTGTGATCCAGTTGTTTCTCATATTCTTGAGGATGTGAACATAATCATAGACAAGGAAAACATTTATGCCATCTGGTGCTAGTGTTACTTTTCCAGGACCCCCAAGCATTCTGTAAACAGCTTGATTCAGTGGACAGTTGTCACAGACGAACGATACTGGATGGCCACCACTAGCTTTAACAACATATACAGCCTCAAGTAATATTTCCTTCAGTTGAATAGCATTCAGTTTTGATACAGGATGAATTCGTATGATGTACCGTGGTCCTCCATAGTGACAAACAACTTCAAGAGCAGATGTTGCTAGATTTTCCGGTCCGTTTGTTGCATAGCCAACTATATGCTCTCCTGTAAATCTAAGGGCCTGCTTAAGCTTGACTTCATCAAACAAAATATTAACTAACCGCTGTTGTGGCTTCAACTGATCAAAAAGGATTGGGAGACACTTGTCAGCATAAGTGCGAGATAACAATTGGCGAATCTGTTTCTCGCAAGGAAGACTAATTGCTTTGGAGTTTCTAAGCATTCTATATGCTGTGGGTGATATACAAAACAGTTCTGCTGCAAGAATTAACATATGCTTTGTATATCGGCGAATTTTAGGAGGAATAAGAAGGAGTTGTAACTGTGCTTGAATGAACTGAAAACCTTCAATTTCATGAAATTCTGTGATAGAGTCAAGTTCTGAAATTATTCTTTTTAAGCGGTCAGTATTAGTCGCTTCATGAGTGTTCATAATTTTCACTATTTCTTCAATTTGAGACCACTTACTTACCAAGCTATTTTTTTGAAGATTCAGTTTACTTTTTGGTATCTCCAAGCCACTTTTCTCTGCTACTACCAACTGCAGAAAACCAAAAGGAGACTGTACCTCTTTAAAATGAAGAAACTTATCAACTGCTCTACCATTACCATCTGTCTGAAACATTGTCAGTTCTCTACCATTTTGCATTATATAAAACTCAGGGAGGTGTTTTCCAATCTCTCCTGCAAATTTGTCATAACTATGCATTTTGTCTTGTTCATTTTCAAATTCAGTTTGTTTTTTAAGTCTTGCTTCACTTGTCACTGTTTTAGTTAACCTAGGAGCTGACGTAAGTTGTTTGAGACAAGACTTGGGTACACCTTTAAAAACTGTAGGAGGCCCAGCTGGTCGTTTTCCTCCCCGGACTGTGACCCAATCGCAGTCGAAGTGGGATGCACAAATCCATAGTTTCGACCTGTCTCTCAAACTTTCTGGGCTATTTGGCATAGCACTAATCCATGCATGTCGTTCTTGTTCTTCATTCGGGAAACACACCATAGGACTGTATGGCTCTCCCCTGTAGTTTCCACGACAATTGAATGCAGCACATCTTTTCGGCATTGTTCCTGTAAAGCAAAAAAACAAGAATAGTTGTAAAATGGTTATCAGTACATATCAAAGCAACCCGTTGACATCAGCTCAATTCTAATATTTATCAGCTAAATAAGTTGTTAACACAGATCCTTTTGTGACTGGTAAGTATTTATAAGAAAATTACCTACAATAAGCTGAGAGATAACGAACTACAGAACAAAAATGTGTTGCCTCTAAGTGTCTCGTGGGTGACTGGCGTCTGGCATCGTCCTGGGCTGTTCGTTTTCTGGCGAGACATTATGTCGCCAATATGGCGGGGATATGGACGATTGCGTGTGAAATTACATGCATTTATATGTAAAGTTGTGTTTGTGTACATATTTTTGTGTTTAAGAAAGTCGGAGAGACCACTGCTTTCATGATACTGCTTTTAAGCAATGGACCCAAGTTTCAAACTCCGAGAGTGCTCGTTTCCAGTCCTTATGTAAAAGGGTCTATGATATATACAGTATATATAATTGTTTGGGTGTAAATCATATACTTGAGTGCCTGATTACTCGTCTGTCCTTTGCCATAAGTGTTTTCAATCTGGTTCATGCAATGCGACGGAGGTGTTCAGTGCATGCAAAGACTTTCGTTATTTTCATTGTTATTGTTGTTGGATATATCCATGTAAAAAAAAATGCATATCAGTCGCAATATTTTTTCTCACAGTCTATATGGCTTCACAGGTAGTCAGTCAGCATCAGCCGATGTAGAATATACTCATCGTAGTAAAACTTTGCATGTGCACCAGTTCTTCTACAAACTCGTTCTATGTTTACTTTCAAGGGGTATCTAATAGCCAAGTTCGCCCCATCCCCCCAAAAGGGCTATATAATTTACCACCTGGCTTTTAAACACTATTTCAATAACAACAAAAAACAAAAAATCAGCGAATATGTACATGTGCAACAGGGGTAAGGAAAATACGAACCCGTGTCTATTTTCTCTATGTTCAAGGTGCTACATCCCCAACCTCCTCCTTCTATTAGGGGCAATTTTTCACCTGTATAATATAACTGTTTCGTAATGAAATTGTGCAGGTATAATTACCCACGCAAGTTCTATTTCTCTCCGTGATTTTATACATAGAAATGTAATGCACATGATGAATTACGAGTGTAGGCTAGTTTCTTATGCATTGGTTTATTAATTTGATTAGTCAATTGATAATTAAAAGAAACCACAATCGCAATCTATTCAACTTTCATATAGAAGATCATGACGAGGAACAGAACGTATGTAGCCAACTGTACATTAGGTTTTGGTAATCTTAATCCTTATCACTTTCCAAGGGGCTATGTTCCTTCCCTCCTGTTTAGGGACATTTTCTGTCAGGCTTACGTACATTTTATCTCAGGAACCATTTTGCACATGAATTAGGGATATCAAATTTCAAGGTACGTTATTCTTCCCGATCTTCAATTTCAATAATTATTTGACCCAATTCGACCACTCAACCCAATTTATCCACTTGCACTCAATTCGACCACTGCCCTTGATTTAAGGGGGTATACAGGGCTTAATTTGTGGGTCTTTTTTCATGTATATATTGAATTTGCTTAGTTTCCTCGCTAGGCCTCCATCAAGCTTAAAAACACCCCCCCAAGACCCCCTTTCAAGATAAATTTGTAAAAAAAATTCAGTAGAAAAATTTCCGGCCGAAGGCCAGAATCACTCTAGGGATGATAAAAATCATATAATATTCCATTCAAGGGTCGAGGACTCTAATTCCTAGAGTGATTCCGAAACACTTTTCTAACATTTGTATTCACGTATAAACAAAGCCTTTCTGCCCTACGCTATCTTTGAAATATTCGTTTTTACTTTAAGGCTTAGAGTGCATTTTGTTTATATCTATCGATAAGTTTCGGTGTGCAATATCTCCGTAATTATAAATACTCACCCCGAACATCATAGAATAAAATAGTCTTATTATTGCCTGACGAATACGCCCTGTCATTTATGAAAACGTCAACTGAAACACCCTGTATATATATATATATATATATATATATATATACTGTATATATCAACACATGGCATATACAGTAATGGCGTAAACGATGGAAACATACTGAGACTGTTATCTCAGTGGGGTTTTTTCTTCTTCAAAACTGGGTATTAGTAGGTAGGGTGGAAAGTGAAACTATAATAATCTGCTCTATTTTAATCACAGCGGAAATATATTCTCTTGTCAACTGATTTCCCGATATCTATTAGGCGAACATGAACATACAATATTTCAGGATCATGTTATTGCCATGTTTTCATTTTTGGCAATATATTTCGCTTCAAAATCTTCGTAATATCTGAGTAATCAAGATAGAGGCACATAAATTCGCCGTCAGCTTGAACAAAAAAAACATATTAAGTTTATTTAGTTTTAAATCGGACGACGGAACAAGCTGAGGTTGAATTAATAGTCCTCCTAAATATTCTAACTTCAGAATAATGTAGGAAGATACTTGATTTCAGTATAATTTGTACAGTCAGGGTTAGAAGTCATGCAACACTTCTACAATTGCATCCCTTTGTGGCGCGGAGTGTTAGTACAAATTCGCGTGCGCGAAGGTCCAAACTTTGTTGATCCCTCTCCTGATCAAATGTGGTCAGCCCTATAAAGGGTTAAAAATACTTAGTTTCCTTGATTTTACACCCACGCATGAATACTCATAATTACAAATTCGCCAATCCAATATTTATAATGTAGGTAGAGAAGAAGGGGTAAGATAGATTTTCATGAAGACTTTTCCGTTAACCTTTCATCCACAACTATTGTCGGGAAATATTTTGAGTCATTTTACACTGGTATCAGTGACTAGGCTGAAGCCATATTGAATTCATATAATAGTTTAACTCTTAAAATGCCAGATCTGAGTTTCCAATACGTGTTTTAGGAGAAATCGGTAGTGTAAATCCACCTTAACATTCAATTAAAAGCGAATGCTGTGATTTAAGTTGAGAAGGTGTTTTGTGGTTAATGAGTTGACCGTGCTAGGAAACTCACTAAAATTGTTCTTGTGGTCTTAACTATGATCAAAACACGATTGGCACCCCTTTTAAGTCGTATCATTTTAAATAGACCGCTCATTGCGTACAGTCATGGACACGGATTTATGTACAGTAGATGGAGGAATAAGTATAAAACAAAGATGAAGTGCTTTAGTACATATATATTATTGGTTTTCACTAAACAATGTTCACAGTCTTGTTTGTATCAAGACCTTTTTCATATATTCATGCCCACGCTGCACATCTCTCAATCTTTCCTAATTAGTTATTTATATTTTGGACATCTACAAGCGCTTCACTGTTCATGTTATCCAGACTCATCATAGCCCATTTGAATAACCACCACCATTTTCCATCACCATACAATGGGATCCAGGATATAAGTTAATGCCTAGTTAATCTGAACCGACTGTATACGTCTTATTGGTGAGGTGGGGGTGTGAGAAGGAAGAGGGCCTGTAGGGACGAGGGTTGACAGGTTTGCTGGAGGTGGTATAGCGAGAGACTAGACACTCAAGTAGAAGAGTCAAGGCCCCTGTAGCCAACCCTAACACCAGCAGGATGAAGGCGCCCTGGACGTGACTCAAGTTCAGAACACCATCACCTTGACGCTAGAAAAGGGCAGAATTTAAATTAGTTTGTTTTAAACATCACAAGTAACAAAATACAATCGTGATTACTAATATACTACCCTTAGACCCCAAATCCACTAAGTTAGTCACACCGCCATTCACACTGATACAAACAAACCTCTACTTTGTGAAACAACAACAAATAACTTACACACACACACACACACACACACCCACACCCACACCCACACCCACACACACACCCACACACACCATAGCAACAAACTAATATACTACCCTTAGACCCCAAATCCACTAAGTTAGTCACACCGCCATTCACACTGATACAAACAAACCTCTACTTTGTGAAACAACAACAAATAACTTACACACACACACACACACACACACACACCCACACCCACACCCACACCCACACACACACACCCACACACACCATAGCAACAAACCACAACCAGCACATTCTAACCTGGTGCTGAGTGCTGTGTGTGCTGACTCTGCTCTGAACATGCTGATTGTAGAGTTGTTTCATAATACCCATCTCACCCAATCGGACGAGGGAGGTGTCGATCAGAGAGGTATAGGGGGTGTTGGGAGGCAGGAACCAACTCAGATAACCCGAGTAAATCTGCAGCAGAAACATTAAGGTCTATGAATGAAAGGATGAATGCATGGATGGATGGATGATTAAACACTCATGAATAGATGAATGAATAACTACATGAATGAATGGATAAATAAATTAATGAACATACGAATGAATATAAGGTGATTATTGTAGAGGTGTGTAATGGTGTCCATCACACCACCAGGATGAGAAGTGTCGAACAAGGAAGTGTATTTTGTATTTATTTATTCATTTATTCATTTATTTATTTTTTTGGGGGGTTGCCCATATAAATCCTGAACAGGTTTGCAGGGTGTAAAGAATGAATGGTTGGATCAATGTATAAATAAGTGGATAGATGGATAAGTAAATGGATGGATGGATTCATAATGTACTGGGTGGAGAACTGAATGAATGGACATACATAAATGATTGAATGAACTAGAGGGCGGGTGGATAGATCAATAAATGGAATTATGGATATATTTAATAATGGATGGATGTATTTCAGGATGAGTGATTGCATGCACATGGTACTTGTTGGGTGTGAGATAATGCCAGGCTGGTGTGTGTGTATGAGTGTGTGTGTGTGTGGGGGGGGGGGGGGGGAAGAGGCACGAGATACATTTAGAGGAAAACAATATATAATATAGGTATTAGAAAGGCGTCACTTTCGTGAGAATCTAGTGCAAACTTATTGTTGTTGTTTGTTCATGTTGAGGGGGTCATATGATGTTGGGGAAAAAAGGTTACTCATATTTATTTAGGTATCGGATGAAGGTACTGAACAAGTTTGATCATAAACCGCTTAAATGTATTAAGAGGAATCTTTATTATTTACATACACAGACATAGACAAACACAGCATACACCGGTCACACAATATCCATACAGTATATCACATAATAATAGCGTAGTTAATCACCTGTTGGTTGAGAATGTATGTGATTCCCGTCATGTTGAACTTGTCTCTGATGAGGGCTAGGTAGTGTATCGACTCCAGCAACACATACGTCCCGTTAGCAGCCAAGGCCATCGGTATATCGAAGGCCGAGACGCTGGTGCTCGTCTGTTGGAATTAAGATTTCATTTTAAGGGGAGACTGGCTGTTTCTTTGGTCTATTAATTCATTTATTGTCTTAGTTTCCTCCCTAGACCTCCATCAAAACTTAGAAAAACACCCCCTAGACAAATTCAAGATAAATTTGTACATTTTTTTCGGTAGAAAAATGTCCCGGCCGAAGGCCAGTTCCTCTTAAAATTGCAGGCTCGCTATCGCTCGCCAGGAAATAATCGACACCTAAATGGCACGAAAGGTCTTAAAATTGACAACGAAATGGGGCGAAATTTGTTAAAATCGCCAAACTTATGGGCCGAACGTCTTATAATCTCAAAACTAGTGGGGCTTAACATTAGGGAGAAGGGGGTCCAGAAAAACGGTCTGCCTCCCCTTTAGCTACCATGATGTAAAAGTTCGTTAATATATCAGAAGCAGAACTACCTCAACAAGAGCCTAAACCATTCTAACGGTGTAACATACTCCTTAATTATGTACATGAATGTCAAAAGGAATGAAACTAAGAATATTAGAGCAGGTTGTCTGAGTTTAAGGAGTCATTCAAATGAGAAGCGGTCATGCTATTTGTACTGAGGTAGCCAAACCCGGTTGCCTTTATATACATGAATAACAATAAACTTGCCTGTGGGAAAAGATACAGCTTGTCCGCCAGTCCGGACAAGACAGGTTCCGTAGAGGCCTTGAGGGCGGCCGGTACAAAGGATCCGTAGTCCAACATCCCGATCCTGATACAGAGGAGATTTGTAGGAGAAATATTACTTTCAATATTGCGACCCTGTAACAGAAGATAAATTATGTGTAAACAATTGAAGGATTAATAGATTGAGAAATATATCCCTAAAATGTTTACTGGTTTTCAATATTGCCATCGTGGAACAAATGACAACTGTGTTGCGATTGAAGCTATTTAAAAATAATAAATATATAGATGCAGATAGGTAAAGAAAATCCAGTATAATAAATATTGTCCAATATATTTACAGACCTTCAATAACCCGATCTTGGTGCATAGAAAATTCAATGTAGGAGAAATTGGCATTAAATGTAAGTAATTATATACACGAACTTTCTAAAAGCTTTGGTGCTAACACCGATAAACTTACTCGTGTAATTTGTTTGCTGATGAAAATAAGTAAGGGAATATATAAACAAATTTCATTCTTCCTATGTTTCTGCCCGTAATCAAGCCAAATCTGTTCTTCTACTTGTCAAGCACTCTTTCATCAATAATACATGCACTGAACTATCCAACTCTAGCTCTTCCCAAGCTTTCTGGCATCTAGCCCAAAACCTCTCCAACCATTTTTCTTCCTCGTCTTTCCCTCCCCTTTTCCACTTTGATGGCACAACCATCACAACTTCCTCTGACAAAGCTGAACTTTTTCCTCAAACTTTTGCTAGAAACTCCTCTTTGGATGATTCCGGTGCTATTTCTCCCTCTCCTAGTTATGCCTAATATCCTAATCTCTTCTAAAGATGTACTTTCTACCCTCTCTAGGTAGAAAGTAGGCGTACAGTCCGGACGGTGTTCCTCCTGATGTACTCAAAAACTGTGCTTCTGTGCTGACTCCCTGCCTAGGCAAACTATTTTGTCTCTGTCTCTTCTCTAACATCTTCCATTCATGCTGGAAATTTGCTCTCATTCAACCTGTCCCAAAGAAGGGTGACCGCTCTCAACCCTCCAACTATCGTCCAATTGCTCTCATTTCTTGTATCTCTAAAGTTTTTGAAACTATTCTTGCATCCAAATTTCTTAAGCATTTCTCTTCTCATAATCTACTCTCAGATCGCCAGTATGGCTTCCTTAACCCCTTCGGCACCGCGCGGCCATCCCGCTCAGTAGGCCTACATACCGCTCCCTCCCACCCCGCCCCCATCCCTCCCACGCGCATTATCCACCCACTAAACCTTGCCAAATACCCATTAATTTGTATAGTAGAGTAGTTAGGTACAACAGAATAGCAGTATTATAAGTATTAGAAGTAGTAGTAGTATCAGTAGTCGAAGTTATCAAATGTTCCCTACTAAATACACGCAAATAATAATAATGATGATAATAATAATAAATGGCATAATAATGCGTATGAAGACCAAGATGGCGAATGCACGGAGACACAAAAGCACTATAATCCTGCGTGGGTGGGGCCTAGGGGAAGACTGGGCCCTGGGGGAAAATCTGCCTCTCATTAGTCGAGAGATACCGTGACGTCACGGTCCTCGGTGACGTCACAGGGCTCTGGTTGGCTGCTGGGGAAAGGGGCGGAGCTTCCTGTATCCCCAGTGTGACATACAGTACCGTAGATAGAGCCCCAGGCAGCAAAACCGACTGGTAGCATTTCTTTTAATTTATCACGTACGTGTGTACGGGACGGTATATTTTACTGAAGCGCTTATTACGTACATGTGTACGTGACGGTGCCGAGGGGGTTAAGGGTCGCTCTACTGGTGATCTTCTTTCATATCTTAGTAACTCTTGTCATCCTCCTTTCGGGAGTTCGTTGAGACCTTTTCTATTGCACTAGACATATCGAAGGCCTTCGATAGAGTCTGGCACATATCGTTAATTTCTAAACTACCCTTCTTCGGTTTCTATCCCTCCATCTGTGCCTTTTGTCTCTAATATCCTTTCTGGCCGTTCAATAGCTGCAGTTGTGGACGGTCATCGCTCACTTCCTTATCCTATCAACTCCGGTGTTCCTTAGGGCTCTGTCCTATCTCCCATTCTTTTACTAATTTTCATAAATGATCTTCTCAACTGTACTTCCAGTCCCATCCATTCATAGGCAGACGACTCTACCTTACACTACTCGACTAGTTTTCCTGAACGCGCCAGCCAGCACTCCCTCAATAACAAACTTAATGAACCCATGCAACACTTATCTTTTGATCTAACTACTATTTCCAATTAGGGCAGAGAAAACCTTGTTTCCTTTAATGTTTCCAAAACCTATTTTCTTTATCTTACTATCTGTTCGGAAATTCCAGAGGACTATCCCTTACTCTTCAACAATACAAAAATCAATTCTCAATATTCTCGGTGTCTTCTTTTCTTCTGCTCTCATTTGGAAGGACCATATTACCAATCTTGATAAGGCAGCCTCCCAGAAGCTGGGTGTGCTAAACCACCTCAAGGGGTTCTTTACCCCTGCACAGCTTCTTGCTCTGTGCAGGGGCACAGCTTCTTGCTCTGTGCAGGGGCACAGTGCGTCCTTGTATTGAGTATTGTTCACATGTGGGGAGAATCCTCTCACACTGCACTCCTAGACAAGGTAGAAAGGAAACCTTTCCGTATCATTAACTCCCGTCCACTCACCAACTCTGTGCAATCTCTCTCTCTTCGCCGCAATGTTGCACATTTCTCGCTATTCTATCGCTACTACAATAATCAGTGTTCCTCAGAGCTTTCCCAGTGTATACCACCTCCTCTATGTAGGTTATGTAGTACCCATCTAGCAACACAATCCCACCCCTACTCTGTGCAACTCTCCAACCCAAGAGTGAAATGCTATTCTGAGTCTTTCTTCTATTCAACTGCTGAGCTCTGGAACTCTCTCCCAGAATCAGTCTTTCCCTCTTCCTATGACTTAAATTGCTTCAAACTCTGTGTGTCCAGGCATTTTGGCTCGAACGTCCCTTGATTTTGGCTCTGTCACTCTTTCAACTCTGAAGGAGGCACTCGCTACAGACAGTTCTGCCTTTTGTCTCCCTCACTCACATAAAATAACAAAATCCATTATGACTCATGGAACAGGAACACAAGTTCCAAGGAACTTGCTTCAATTGTGCCGCCTCTCCACATCTTTCCCCGTAGAACTAGGGCAGCTGAGAGCGCCCATGAATTTACACTTTCTCCTCCACAATGCAGAACTTCTGCTTATCAGAATTCATTTATCCCCAGAGCTACTACTCTTTGGAATTCACTTCCCTCGAATTGCTTTCCACAAACTTACAATCTACAAATGTTTAAATCCAGTTGTTACAAACATTTTATGAATGGAGGATGCCTTTAGGCACATGGACCTTTTTGTGTTATCTGTGTTTTTCCTTCCTCCGTTCATTGTCTCTTAAAAAAAAAAAAAAAAAAAAAAAAANCTTTGCCTTCTTACGCATCAAATCAACCAAGCTACAGACCAACATGGTGAAACACATACAATAGCACTGGATATATCAAAGGCATTTGATAGAGTCTGGCATCAATCCTTATTGTCGAAGATGTCACACTACGGCCTTGCATCATTAGTTCCACTAATTTCTTCTTATCTTCATAACAGAAAAATACGTGTAATGGTAGATGGCCTTTATTCTCAATTTCACTCAATAAATGCTGGTGTTCCCCAGGGATCAGTTTTGGCCCCAACTCTGTTCCTCATTCATATCAATGATCTCATATCTACCACTCATAATCCAATACATTCCTACGCAGATGACTCAACACTCCACAGTTCCTTCACATTTACCAATTCTTTCACCCAACCCGATCTTATAAATTCAAAAATAAACACTGCAATTTCTCTGAACCAGGACCTTTCTAGAATTAATGAATGGGGACAAGAGAATCTAGTTTCCTTTAATGCACAGAAAACCAAGTACATTCAATTTTCTAACCGACAGAATCTCACTGACTCCCATATATTTTTTAATGATGTAAATATTCCCACTTCCCCTAGTATTGACATTCTCGGTGTAACATTAACTACTAACTTGAGCTGGACACATTATGTTAGAAGCATTGCTAAGAATGCCTCTAAAAAACTGGGACTCCTGTACAGAGTTCGAGAATTCTTCACTGACGAGCAGTTGGCCGTAATATATAAAAGTCATGTGCGCTCTCAGATGGATTACTGTTCACCTCTGTGGGGTGGAAGTGGAGTGGTTGCATTGAGGCAGTTGGACAAAATTCAAAATAAAGCTATTAGATTAATCAATAACCCTGCAATCACACAGGACCTTCCTACATTAGCCATACGAAGAAACGTTGCATCCCTTGCATTATTCTACAGATATTTTCACAGCAATTGTTCCGAGGAACTTGCTTCAATTGTGCCGCCTCTCCACATCTTTCCCCGTAGAACTAGGGCAGCTGAGAGCGCCCATGAATTTACACTTTCTCCTCCACAATGCAGAACTTCTGCTTATCAGAATTCATTTATCCCCAGAGCTACTACTCTTTGGAATTCACTTCCCTCGAATTGCTTTCCACAAACTTACAATCTACAAATGTTTAAATCCAGTTGTTACAAACATTTTATGAATGGAGGATGCCTTTAGGCACATGGACCTTTTTGTGTTATCTGTGTTTTTCCTTCCTCCGTTCATTGTCTCTTTAAAAAAAAAAAAAAAAAAAAAAAAACATACGAAAAATTACCAATAAAGACCTGTCACACACGACGGTTAAATAAACTTTTAATATCCCGGTTCTGAACACAAAAAGAGAATAGATACAAAGGTTTACCAGTGATATGAAGCAACGTACAATTATTATAAATCATCCATAAGATGTTAAAACTATATATACTCTATTCAACATCACGGCAAGAATCTAGAATTATTAACTGTAAATTCCAATACGATCATTCAAGTCTTATCCAGATTTGGGTATAGAATCTGCCGATATAATCAAACTTTTACAGATTTTTACTTTCCTCATGTGTTATGATCTTTAGGAAATAAATGATCACCCAATTTATCACACCAATACTACAAATAAAAGTCTAGATAGCTCCCCTCACTATATATAGTACATGTACAGTATTGAAATATGATACCTAGGAGCCTATTTGAATGTACAGTATGTCGACCTTAAACGAAACCATGGAAATCTTTAATATATCCCATATACTTGAGAACCTGCCTTTAAAGGTACGGTCGTCAGCATAAATAGCTACACAACCCTTTGCATCTGTATAGATCATAACCAAACACTACTATACCATATTATATTCCAACTTCCCAAGTGCTTCATAACCTGGCTTCAAAGGTTCAAAGACTCAAATAGGAGTAACCTTACATGACTGTACAGTTGGATGGATTATTATTATAATTAACAACTAAATATGTTGATATACAGCGCCGTGATTGATGCATAGCAAAAATAAAGGATATCAGACATTTTACATAAAAGTTGAATCACCCAACTTTCTTCTTTTTTTCAGACTACTTTTCTGAGTAGCTTTGAAGAGAGATCTACTGATTTAAAGTTATTACAATTCAGCCACTTAAGATGATCTAACTTCAGTCTAGTTGCGGAAAACAATAACAAAAAAACTCTAAATTATATCATTATGCCGCTCATAGCAGTTCTGCAAGGATCCGTGACAGTGAGAGCACCAAGAGGCAGTAACCATGGGGCCGGAGTATAATGTTTTTAACGGCTGATTGCATACCACCTGCTGGAACGATTGACATACGGAAAAAGTTTTCGTTCCCTTAAGAATAGGTTACTGAAAAATGTATAGAGTCCCCTCTACCCATCCCTTTTGGTATATGACACGCAGGAGTTACATGGGAAATATTCTTATTCCTCTTGTACATGCACTTGAGTAGATTATAATACGTTCGTTTTCTATAATAATATAATAATAAGATACCATAGCAACAAGGTCGGCAACCACCAAGGGATTTGGTTGCATCAATCAATCAATGGAGTCATACACCATGACAGCGCATAGCCGCATTCACCCTCCTCTCTGGGGATCATCCCGGGAATTACTCCAGGCATCTGCCTGGCCCATTTCAAGTATCCTATCGCTTGTTTGGCCGACTTGCCTCAACCATGAGTTCTGTGGTCTTCCCCTAGGCCTCCTCCACTCAGGGTTGTCATCTGTAGAGACCACCTGGTAAACAGGGTCTGCTTCAGGGAGGCAAACCACATGCCCATATAGCCGAAGTTTGCGTTCACAGACCATGCAACTAATATATATTTAATTTAGTTTCATGGAGTAGTTACTGGTTTTAGACGTAATCATTCTAGTGATATCCCATGATCCTGTGAAGACATTTAGTACCAAAGGAGTTGATGTGTCTCTTCAACCCATTGGTAAGTGTCCATGTCTCGCATCCATATAACAAGACAGGGAACACCAGCAACTTGAAGATTCAAAGCTTCGTCCTTCTCCACAGGTATCGACAACGCCATATACTTGAGTTAATCCATAAATTCATATGCTGAGCCGAGGTGATGATTGACATCGTAGCCCGACTCGCCACTATTATAGATCACGCTACCAGATGAATAAATTCATCCAAGATCTGTAAGTCCTTATCACATGTATGATCAGATTGCCTGTATCATCTAGTAAGTCACCAAATGCTTGAACTTGGTCTTAGTCCAAGGGACCTTTAAACCCAATGGCTCAGACTCCTTGTGTAGTGCCTCAAGGGCCAATCTGAGAACATCTAATGTCTCCGCTAGGATCACTGCATCATCTGCAAAGTCAAGATTTGTGATTAAGAACTTGCCAATGTCTGCTCCATAGCGACTCCGCCCGATTGTCCGGCCCAGTAACCAGTCCATACATGTGTTGAAAAGTGTAGGCGCCAGAACAAACTCCTGCCTCACACCTGAATTCACAGGGAAGAAGAATGATGTTCCCCCACCACACTTGATAGCACTCTTTGTTCTTGCATAGTCCAGACACCAGGTCAATAATTTCCACGGGAATCACACGCTCCCAGAGCGTCTCTGGGTGCACCGAATTACTTAGTGGTCGAAAAACGAAGCATTTATTGGGTGTATATGGCCTTTTTTCATGTGCGTCGTTTGTTGACCCCCAGATATTTCGGATTCACTCGGTGGCTAGTTGGGCGAAGGAACTTTTGTCGTTGATAGTATCGGTCTACCATACAGCAGTCAGGACCGCATGTAACCCATGGACCATGGACTCGCCCCCAGCTTTCAGCAGTTCTCCAGGTATATCACAAATACCAGGAGCCTTTCCACCTTTCAGCTTAGCCACGACCTCTCTTACCTCGGCAAAGGAGGGAGGGTCTTCATTAATTGGTGGATCAGTTACTGGTGTTTGGACATCCACTGGAAGAAGATGTCTGTTGGGAGAACTGACCATGTACAACTGCTCAAGTACTCAGCCCAGCGAGTTCTGAACTCCTCAACACTCTATGTGAGTTGGCCATATGCCATCCAAACTGAACTAGCTTGGGGGTAAGCTTAGAGCGGAATCTCTTCAGGGCTCGGTAAGGCCGAAGGTAATTTGCAGAGAAATATTCCTCGACCTCTTCAGCAATTCCCTGGACATCCCTCTCTTTGTATAAACACATGATCAAGGAGATGAAAAACAAAGACGATAAATGTGTAATAATCGTAATAATTCCTAGGCTCAGAGCAAATTCCTACAGCAATGACAGAGAACAGTATGTCAATAACTCGGTAAAAGAAATATATGTCAAAGCGAATGTAATATTTGTAGATAATTGGAGTAATTTTTGAAGGGATAATCGCCCATCCCCTATAATTACTATAATTAACCACTTACCTTGCCCACTGACCGTAAATAATCGCCCATTGAACTTTTTCACAATCAATGAACCGTCAACTGTAATTAACCTCTTACAGTAGTTGGCCCATCCGCCGACGATAATTCACCCATAAACTCGCCAAGCCCACTGACCATAAATATTCCCCCCATAAACTCTTACACAACAAATAAACCGTCACTTCACGGAAAACTAAGATCATTCAAAAGCTTGCATTTTCTCAATATGCCATCCAAAATCAACAGGTAGAAACAATAATGATTTTAATGACAAAACTAAGAACGTAACACTGCCTCCAAGAAACACATAACAGAAAACGAAATATCAAAATTTACATTAAGCGAAAGTGAAGTGTAATGCAAACTGAATAATTGATATACTAATAATACCACGGGACCAGATAAGATCCATCCAAGAATATTGAAAAATGTGGAAGAGAAATAGCCGGATTTTTTTTTTTTTTTTTTCCTTTTTTCTTTCCTTGGCTTGTATCCATTCGCCCCCATTCAGCCAACTGTTTTAAGACGTTTATCCCTATCCACGTGTCGATTTCTTCCTGGCGAGCCAGCAGTGTATGGAGAAATCCGGCTTCGCTGGAGATATTTTTCTATCGAAAAATGTACAAATTTAGCGTGCTGTCAAAGCAAAAATATATATATATGCTGGCTCCTACCGCTCGCCAGGAAAATATTGACACCTGTATGGGGGTAAATATCTTAAAACAGTAGGCTGAATGGGGCCGAATGGATACAAGCCAAAGAGAGAGGGAGAGAAAGATAAACAAAGCGAGGTGGGCTCCCTTAACTAAAATATTAAACTTGTCACTACAACAGGAAACCGTACTAAGTGATTGGAAAACTGCAAATATTACTACAATATTAAACAAAGTAATAAGGCCAAAGCATGTAACTACATACCAATTAGTTTGACGTCAATAGTAGGAAACGTTATGGAAACCCTTTAAAGAGACATGACAGTTGATTATCTAGAATCAAACAAGTTGATCATAGATAGCCAACATGGCTTTAGGTCCAGTAAGTCTTGCCTCACTAATCGGATTGAATTTTATAACAGACTATTTACTTCTAATTATTCGACCAAATCACTAGATTTGAACTTCTAAAAGGCATTTGATAAAGTACCACACGGAAAACTGTTGACAACATTTGAAATGATAGGCATCAAAGGAAATATCCAGGCATGGATAAAAAGATGGTTAACAAACAGAAAGCAGAGAAAGATATTATATGGAATAGAATCTGACTGGGAGGCAGTTTATAGTGGAGTGTCTTTAGGATCGGTCCTGGGGCCAGTTTTGTTTCTTGTCCATATAAATGATATTGATATAGGACTGAATAACACCATCTCAAACTTCGCTGATTACACAAAGATAGGAAACTCAGCATTAACCGAAGAAAACTTAAACAAACTGCAATCAGCATTCAATAAAATAGTTGAATGGTGAGAAAAGTGGCAGATGCCATTCAATGTTGATAATTGTGAGGTCTTACAAATCGGTAGTAAAATAAAAAAACATGAATACTAGATGAAAGACCAACCAGTAATATCTACTGCACTAGTTAAAGACTTGAGGGTACTAATATCTGAACACTTAAAACCTCAGAACAACGTGTAGCAGCTGCGAACAAAGCCAATAGAGCATTGGGGTTTATCAAAAGAAATCTTACTTATAAAATTATTATGTTCCTTCCAACAACCAACTATACTCCTAAAATCGATTAATGAAATTTACAAACACATGTGGCAGTCCGTGGATTCGAACCCAGGACGCTCACACCGAAAATCAACACCTTATGCATCGCACCACAAAGACAGTTAAAGGATGGTGGACACTGCCTACAATTTATTATGCAACTTCGAATCCTGCATATCAATCTAAGCATGTACACACATCCCAACTGCAACTCACGTAGGCTATGCATATGTGAATGGAAAGAGCAATTAATGGTGCCTTAACCACAAGGGAAGTCCTCTCGATAAATTACCCCTGAACCAATATCAATTATTATGTTCCTTCCAACAACCAACTATACTCCTAAAATCGATTAATGAAATTTACAAACACATGTGGCAGTCCATGGATTCGAACCCAGGACGCTCACACCAAAAATCAACACCTTATGCATCGCACCACGAAGACAGTTAAAGGATGGTGGACACTGTCTACGATTTATTATGCAACTTCGAATCCTGCATATCAATATAAGCATGTACACACATCCCAACTGCAACTCACGTAGGCTATCATATGTGAATGGAAAGAGCAATTAATGGGGCCTTAACCACTTGGGAAGTCCTCTCGATAAATTACCCCTGAACCAATATCAATTATTATTTTCCTTCCAACAACCAACTATACTCCTAAAATCATCAAAAGAAATCTTACTTATAAAAATTAGAAAAATATATTACCGTTATACAGAGGCCTAGTGGGGCCCCATCTTGAATATGGTGACGGTCCCCTTAAAAACCAGGAGGGCCAAACACGATGTCACAAAACAAAAAATCACCTACAATGTAGTTTAACAAGTGGAACAAATTGCCGGAGAACGTGGTGCAATGTAATACAATCGATGCATTCAAAAGGAGTTTAGACATATATTTTCAGGAGGTTGAGGTAATATAAGTTAAGCAAAATAGGTCAAGTGTCAGTAGTAAAAAAAAATCCAAATTCGATCTTAACTATAAATTTCCCAGTAGAAATTTTATTCTACTGGGGCCATTTATTCCCAGGTGTATTTCATGCCGACCCATGGTCGGATGAAGTGGTGGGTGGGGAGAGAGCCTTCTGCTTTGCTATCCTTACCTTTCACTTAGTAGCAAGTTTTGTTAGAATTAAGTCTGGACTGCCTAAGAGGGACCACATGGTCTGTGCAGTCTGTGTATCTATGTAACTCTATGTACCTATCCTTAGGGAAATTCTTGCTCTGCGAGACAGGCCCTTTGCTGACTCAGATCTCCAGCCAATCTGGCAGCACAATCCTCTTCTATTATGCCCAGCGTCTCACCCGATAGGAAACCTCTCCTTGACCCTTGTTTGACAAACAATGCATTCATCAGCTGCTGATAGGAAACCTCTCCTTGACCCCGGTTTGACAAACAATGCATTCATCAGCTGCTGCTTTAGGGCTCCACGTTTAAAGTTTTCCCACAATTCTACGGGATCCTTTAAGGAACGAAGTGCTTCAAACCGGTTTGAGACTGCCACTCCTTAATCCTTGAGCCTCTCAAAATAAAACCCTTGGGGATAACATTCTGAGATTTTAATGGCTTTGAGTCATAGCTTCAGTGTAGCAACAACAAAACCTGTGGTCGGTAGCAAAGAACTCGGCACTCCTAAAGATTCTGTTCTGGAGGGCCCTCCAACGAGTGCTTATGAGTATGTGATTGATCTCCTTGGCCACACCTACAGTATTGGAGTACCAAGCTCAGCGGTGTAGATATGGTCTCTGAAACCAGGACCTTGCATTCCTCAGCTTCCTGGACCTTACAAAGTTCAGGAAGGTGAAAAGTGTTGACATTCCTGGTGCCTAGAGTCATAAGGACAGACGCATACCTCATAGACATCCCTATCTGTGCCAGTAACTGCATTGAAGTCCCCAAGGACAACAAGCGTGTCCCGTGAGTGGCACTGTTGAAAAATAAGAGTAAACCTTGGTGTAGAACAATTTTTGTTCTTATAAATTCCTCATCTCGGTACGATGATACTCTGCAACAAGAGAAATGAAGCCCATTGTGTTCTTCATACTTAACAGCAGTAGACGCTCGTTAACAGGTGTAACCCCCACATTTGTGGGAACAAGGCGGAAGAGATCGTTACACCCATCCCCCTTTGGCGAGCACCATTGCCTAAGCTAGACCAATAATATTTGTAACCATCGCAACTGATCTCACCATTGCCAGGCCGCCTCACCTCAGAGAGGGTCACTATGTCGATCCCCAGCCGCCACAGCTCCCCCAGATAATGGAGGTAGTTGGTCATCATCTGGGAGGGTCAATATGTTCCAGGCTCCAATCCGAAGACCCCTCCGAATGTTAAGCCTCTGAGCAGGTCTATGGGATTGTGATTCAATCCTGCAAGTCAGGAGTTTGTCTGGGAGGTCCACCGCTATTCAGATTGAAGGGGTCCCAAACGCTTTGCCCTGCACTCGTCACAGTTGGCACCCCTGCTCAACTGGCAGGAGCAGTAGGACCAGTCCTGCCAGCCGAGCCAGATATGCCTGGCATTGAACCCCCCAGAATTGCTGGGCACCTGCCCAGTAATATTTACCACAATCCCCAGTCCCTATTCCTCAGTTGTGTGTGGTGGCGGCTTTGGTTTTATGTGCGGTCGGGTTGCAGGCCCATACCTCAAACCTCAAGCTCAAGCTTGAGTCGCATGAGTCCATGAGGGGTTTCGTTGTTCAGGGTTTTCCTTCCCCTAGACGAGGTTCCTTGCCAAGGCTATCAAATCCCGTCTACCCGTTCCGTTTAGTCGCCTCTTACAACATGCAGGGATTACAAATTAAATATTCTTTTTCCACTGCAGGGCGTTGATTGCATACCTTGTTATAATTATATAAATACATATTGTATACAGTTATAGGCTATTGTATATTTGCCTGGTGTGCCCCTCTATTCCCCAAACTCAAGAAGGAGACTATGGAGATGAGACTTGGAATGTTTGCTCAGGGGTCTCAGGAATAGTTTTTAATTAAATGCAAAAGAAATCATTACACCAGCTTTACTTATCGTAGACGCTCAGCTTTAACTATAATGTAGTGTACTCACTCCATATCAGACTGTGCCAGTTCTCTGACAGTGGTGATGAGGCTGGGGTAGACTGGCACGGTGAGCACTGCCACCAGGTTCCCTGTATAACCCGCAGCTAATAGGTCCACCGCTATCCACCATACCACCAGCCACACCTTAGCCCACCATACTCGTCCCATCCACACCACCTCCACCTCACTCATTGGCTGGTTAACTAAACCTGCAGCCACCTGGAATTAATGATTAGCAGAAGCTGTTATAATAGTGGTTGTAGGAGGAAGTGAATGAATAACATAAACTTTTTACCAACCACACCACCAGTCACACACGACCAACCACGCCACCTCAACCGCACTTAGCAGCTGGTTAACACTTATGGTGCGGGCATGTTTCCGCCAATTTCTGCCATATTAGGACTCATTCAGGCACTCCTGATTGATTAGGCAAGTGTCTGCATGAAATGAAATTTATTCATGCGAAAACTAGAAGAAAAATAGCTTCAAAATGACGCCAGAACAAGCTTCGTTGCTGCAGGGTTCACCCGCAAAGCTACCATAGACATTCGCTAAAATTAGCAATTCTCACTAATGTCGCGGTATTTTTGCCTTTGGCAGCATTGTATATCTAGCGAGACTCTGACTCAGACCCTTCAGTGTACCGGGCGGCTGCCTGGGAATAGGACGGGTGGCCTGCCGTGCTCTCGCTCCCTCAGGCTTTAAGAGGCCTTAAAAGCCTGTAGTTTGCTGTAAATTGCCATGGCGTTCCGGACGTCTTCCGCAGGGAAAGGGTTAACTAGATCTTCGACCACCTGCAATAGTAGAAGCTGTTATATTAGTAGTAAGAGGAGTATAAAGTCTGTGTACTACACCTAGACACACCACACCCGACGTATCCATGGCACCTCTGCCCTCACTCAGCGGCTGGTTAAGTAGATCTGCAGCCACCTGAAGCATTCAATATGGCATCCTTTTAATAAATATTTAAATAATCTACGAATTTTTTCTTAAACATAGTACTAAAAAACAATAAACTCTCTTCACATCCCCACTCACTCACGAACACGTCACACTTCACCCAACGACATTCGTAAATCATTCACCGAACATTATCCTTCTGTTCGCCTAAATGTATATATCATAGGCCTAAATACAATCCTTATCCTTCAGCTGATTCTCCAAACCTCCTGTTCGAAAATATAACCTACCTCGCTATTTGATGCTGGCAAGAGATTAAAACTGCTAATTTGTGAAACATTTGTGCTGGAATTAAACTAAATTTCATCCCAGTGCCTGAACCCTACAATAGGCGCCATCACAGCAGCTATATGTACCATAGAATGACAATTCAACATTCATGTCAGTCCCTCTTCTGTGTCATTAAAATCATTATTGTTTCTACCTGTTGATTTTGGATGGCATCGTTGAGCAAATGCAAGCTTTTGAAGGAGCTCAACAAGCATTTGTGCCTTATTTCAAGCCATTATCATATGACTCTAATGCAGAATCCCATCCGTGCATTCACATATTAAACGTGCTTCTTATAATCTAAACTAAATATTGAATATGTATTGTTAACATAACTTCGTCGCCTTTTTTTAATTTACTGTCTTTATTTGCTTCTAATTGAGACGTGAACTTGTATGCTGCAAGTATGCATTCTCTCTCACTCTCTCAAAATGCCTACAATACCACCTTAAGAGCAATGCCAACAGGGTCTCCAACTTGGTGGACATGATGGATGAGCACCCCCAAAGAGAAGGCCGTAAGCAGCATGGTAGCGATAACCAAGGCCCACAAGAGATTGGAGAAAGGGTACAGGATATTCTTCCACTGAGGCATGGGGGGCGGTAGGCGGATCATGAAGCCAAACCCGTTGGTTATGTAGGGGTACGTGAAGTCAAAGTCCCGGGCACGTTCACGGTTGAGGAACATGGAAGTAGGTACAATGTGTTTGCCTCCGTGTAGGAGATCACCCATCATGCCATTCCACTTGCCATTCTCAAACGTGCCATGTCGAAAATCAGCCGGAAAATCTTGAATATCGTAGGTGAAATTGTACTTGTTGGCAATTATCTCTACAGCATCAAGATTCATACCAACACAGCGGCCATCTTTGTCATAATACA
>JAGKTK010004795.1:31793-47077 GCA_018397895.1 Paralithodes camtschaticus | reverse complement strand
GGGAAAGACTGATTCTGGGAGAGAGTTCCAGAGCTCAGCTGTTGAGTAGAAGAAAGTTTGAGAGTAACGTTTCACTCTTGGGTTGGAGAGTTGCACAGAGTAGGGGTGGGATTGAGTTGCAAGACGGGTACCACGTGCCCTACGTAAAGGAGGTGGTGTGCACTGGGATAGCTCTGAGGAACACTGATTATTATAGTAGCGATAGAATAGCGAGAGAGATGCAACATTGCGGCGGAGAGAGAGAGATTGCAGAGAGTTGGTGAGTGGACGGGAGTTAATGATACGAAAGGCCTTCCTTTCAACCTTGTCTAGGAGAGTGGTGTGAGAGGAACCTCCCCACACATGTGAACAATACTCAATACAATGACGATCTTCCATATTTTGCAGGCTATAATTTGGTGATTTATGCAATTTATGAAGGTTTTGTGAGAGACCGTGGGCTATCCCTTTAATTTCCAGAGGCCCTTCATGAGCTGCATAAATTCATCCAATGTTATTCAAATTTAAATAAAAATTCAAATATTCAAGTTCAAATATATTTATTTAGCCTTCAGATATACAATAAGTTCAGAATTTAAATACATGGAAGTCAACTGGCTA
Source organism: Paralithodes camtschaticus (assembly GCA_018397895.1). Classification (NCBI taxonomy): domain Eukaryota; kingdom Metazoa; phylum Arthropoda; class Malacostraca; order Decapoda; family Lithodidae; genus Paralithodes; species Paralithodes camtschaticus. The sequence continues at coordinate 46,477 of JAGKTK010004795.1, read as the reverse complement.
AGCCTTATGAGAGAAAACTCTTTAAGGCACCTTGATTTAACCGGAATTAATTTACATTTTTAGATACATATAATATATACTCTTTCAATTCGCACCCATAAACTTACACCACATAAACATACTCAGCACAAAAGTAACTTACAATTTGACGGATGTTTTAATATTTACTCAATAAAAATGATTTGAGGGACATCTTAAAACTAGACAGAGAGGGTATATCCAGAATATGCCGAGGCAGTGCATTCCAGACCTTTACACCATGATAATGAATCGATTTTTGAGATTGATTTGATGCCAATGATGGAATTTCTAAATCTCTTGTGTTTCTTAAGGTATATCTTTCATTTAAACGAAAATTAAATATATTTATGGGATTGTAATTATTAATGGCTTTATAAACAAAGATAGCAGTGCAATATATGTTTATGTCTTCCCATTTTAAAAGCCTTAGAGATTTAAATAATTCATTTGTGTGATCATATTTTCTTTTGAAAGTGATTGTCCTAATAATTTTCTTTTGCGGTAGTTTGACTCTCTCTATTTTAGTTTTACCTGCGGTTGCCCAAACTGTGTGACAGTATGAAAAGTAAGGGTACACCAAGGAGTAGTAAAGTTGTTTAAGTACTTCCGAAGGAAAGCAGTTACGAGTTAGATATAATATACCACATTGTTTATTTATCTTCTTTGTTAATGTTTGTATATGTGACTGCCAAGTCAATTGACTATCCACTACAACACCAAGAAATTTTATATTTTGCTCTTCTATTAACATTGAATTTCCTATTTTAATGGAATCTACATTTGGAGGAACATTCTTTTTTCTGTGATGAATAATATATTTTGTTTTGTCGATATTTAAGGTTAGCTTATTTGCGGTCATCCAACAATAGACATTATTTAGTTCATTATTCACTGATTGCACTAGAGTATTTAAATTGCTGTGACTGACATAAAGTGTTGTATCGTCTGTAAACATAATTGTTTGAAATAGTACATTTGTGTTAATTAAATCATTCACATATATAATAAACAATAATGGGCCCAGTATGGACCCCTGTGGAACTCCAAAGGCTAAAGATTGTTCACTAGATTTAATATTATTATATTCTACATATTGTTTACGGTCCTTAAGGTAAGATTCAAACCACCTGAATGTAGTATTTCTTATACCATAATGTTTGAGTTTCTCTAATAGAATGTGGTGGTCAACTGTGTCAAAGGCTTTTGACTGATCTAAAAATACACTAATTGTAAACAGTGTATCATCAAAGGATGCAAGTACGTCATTACTAAATTTTATTAGCGCAGTTTCCGTTGATTTTCCACACCTAAATCCATACAGGGCATCAGAAATTATACGGTTCGATAAACAAAATTAATTTAGTCTATTATACATTAGTTTCTCTAATATTTTGCTCATAACAGGTAAAACTGATATGGGCCGGTGATTATTAAATAACGTCTTATCCCCAGATTTATATATTGGTAACACCTTCGCAATTTTAAGATGATCGGGAAAAATACCTGTGAAAAAGGACATATTACAGAGGTATAAAACAACTTGTGACATAGAAGGCATCACGATTCGTAATATTTTCATATGGCTGCATCATACGTAAGAGGTGTGACTGTACAGCCAGAGTCAATAGTCAGGCGACAACCTAGATGATAAACTATGTACTTTGAAAATGAACCACTTTTTCTACACATCTCTCTTATTTACAGCCACTCATTAATTGTTTATATTTGCTTGCTGTCGTAAGCTTGTCAGATTATGGGGGGGGGGGGGGTAGTTTGCTCCACAGACCTCTATCCAGCTTAAAAACAACAATTCCCCCTTTGAGATAAATTTGTTCTTTTGTCAGTAGAAAAATTTCCTGGTCAAAGGCCAGTTCCTCTTAAGGGGGTAGTGCTTGTTTTTTAGTCTATATATTTAAAAAATAATTTATTTTTAAGTTTCCTTGCTGTACCTCGATCAAGCTTATAAAAACACCTCTTACATTTTTCGTTAGAAAAATGTCGCGGCCAAGGGCCACTTCCTTCTAAAATTACAGGTTCGCTATCGCTCGCCAGGAAAAAAATGTATACCTAAACGGCACGAAAAGTCTTAATATTGACAGAGAAATGAGGCGAAAGGTCTCAAAATCGCCAAACTAACGGAACGAACGTCTAAAAATCTCAAAACTAATGTGCTAAACGTGAGGAAGAAGGGGGTCCAGAAAACGTGACTACCTCCCCATTAAATTACAGACTCGTTATCGCTCAACAGGAAAAATCAACACCTACTGTAAATAGTACGAAAGGTCTAATCAACACCTACTGTAAATAGTACGAAAGGTGTAATCAACACCTACTGTAAATAGTACGAAAGGTGTAATCAACACCTACTGTAAATAGTACGAAAGGTGTAATCAACACCTACTGTAAATAGTACGAAAGGTCTAATCAACACCTACTGTAAATAGTACGAAAGGTCTAATCAACACCTACTGTAAATAGTACGAAAGGTCTTAACATTGACAAAGAAATTGGGTGAAAGGTTTTAAAATCATCAAACTAAATGGACTCTTAAAAACTAGGGAGAAGGGGGTCCAACAAAAAATGAAAACCTTCCCTGAACGTGTGTCTCATTGACTTTAGAATCCGTGTGTACAGTCATGGTGGACATGACATGTATACTTAAACATCTTCTTATGATAGAAGCAAAACAGTGAGCGTTGATTAGTGAAACTCAGTCACTTGATATTGTTACTCAGGCAGGCTTTCATAATACTACGTCAATGTATCGCATTAGTACATTTCTGTCCACGACTGTACGTTCACTATAGAAGATTGGTTATATTTGAATTACTGTCCATATTAATATTATCCTATGAACTATAAAGCCAATGACAGAGCAGAGTTAGATCAGCTGCCCCAAGTTAGATCAGTTGCGGGAGGAGTTGCCTGGGATTGTATAGACTGCCTGCTGTTGTAATTAGTCCACCACAGTATAGTATATTAGTGCAGGGCAATACCGCGCCCAGGAGTTGTGCAGACTTCTGGTAGTGGCTTGGGAGAGTGGTTGGGGCTTGGTGGCACAACGTTGGGGAAATGGTGAGAGAATGGGGGAGATTGTGGACGATTGTTGGGTGATTGTTAAGCCACCTTTCCACTGACTTATTAAGGGCTGTTCGGCGTATAGAAAATGTGCTGATTCATGTCCCAATTCCCGACCAATTTGGTGTACTTGGCGTGAGCGCGGCATAAATTAATTCTATGTTGGTGGTAAATCTCTAAGGTCCGGAGACTGCGAGACGCACTGTGACCTAGCCGTGTAAGATTTGAAAATTCTAAAATTTACACCCTGAGGTCGCCGGCAAAATTGTGTCTTCTCGTGGTCACTATGAAGTCGAAAAATACGTAATGACAACGGCGTGGGTTCCTCATGCATAACGACGCTCGGCAGAGTCGCAGTGATGCAGCGTCGAAACTTCTCCATTTTTACGGGTGATCACAGACCCTTCCTAAACTTCATGAAATCGTGAAAATGTACCTGAGCTGAAATCAAATATACAATGACGTCACCGGTACTTTGAGCTACCACAGATCCTTCCTAAGCTGAATAAAATCCTCTAATAGTGTCCAGAATATGATGAAAATTACATGGCCGGTACTGAATGGTTTAACCAATCGTTCCCTGGCCTTGATAGGTCATTAGTCCCTTAATTACCTGTGATGCTCAATATTAATTTATGAGGAGCTTTCAGGACCACCTTCTCCCTCATGTTTAGCCCCAGTAGTTTTGAGATATTAAGACATTCGCTCCATTAATTTAATAACGAGGTCGTTATGATGTTGGCGTGAAGATGTCGTAGGTGGGCGTAGTTTATTTTTGACGGTGGGCCGTCGTTTGACGGCGGGCCGTCGACCGCAATGCGGTGTGACATCGTGTGACATCGCTAGGCTGGCGGCGCATCCAAACCGATGTCAAACCGCGTTACGCCACTATTAAGCCCGCCACACGCCGCGTATCAACATTGTAAATGTCGTGTTACTGTCTTAATTGGAATAGGGTCGGCGATAATTCTCCCCAATTGCAGACGAATTAAGGTATTTCGGTCGTCAGCGAACTGTCTCCTCGCTTAATACGTCAGTGAAAAGGTGGCTTTAAACTATGTTTGAGATTGGTGTGAAATTGAGGGGGATTGTTGGGACTATGTGGAAGATTGGTTGACGACTGGTGGGAGATTGCGCTGGAATTGGTTGAAGATGTGTGGGAGATTAGTTGGAGATTAGTGAGATAATGTGAAACTGTGTGGGGAAACTGGTGATTGAAGAATATGGGAGATTTAATGAATCCAAGAGACTCGAGTTTTATATATCAGTGCAGTGTAGTAGTTCGGAAGATGCCCCAAGGAGTCCAGAGTTCTGATAGTAGTTTGGGAGATTGGTTATGGCATTTGGGGATTAGTGCGAGAATATGGCAACCCAGAGTATTGTTTATCAGTGGTGTAGTAGTGAAGGAGATCCCCCGAGGAGTTGTCCAGAGTTCTGATAGATATTTTAATGATTGGTTACGGCATTTGGGAACATGGTGGGAGAATATGGCAGACCAGATTATTGTTTATCAGTGGTGTAGTAGTGAATGATATGCCCCGAGGAGTTGTATATGGTTCTAGTAGTATTAGTCAGAGATTGGATGGTGTCTGAGAGAGCCGGGGAGATTGGGTGAAGTATCTCTGGGATATTGTTGGAGAATGTGGGATATTTGGGGGATAATTTTGGGATTGGTTGAATATTTGTGGGAGGTGGAAGACTGTGGAATATTGTGTAAGTATTGGAGAGAGAGAGAGAGAGAAAGAGAGAATATTTGTGGGAGATTAATGCGTGGTGGAAGACTGTGGAATATTGTGTAAGTATTGGAGAAAGAGAGAGTGAGAGAGAGAGAGTACGGATGAATGAATGAGAGTACTAGTGAGCAATAGGGCCCGAGGTATGAAAGGAGACAAATAAGACAAGCGTAATGCGAGCGTCCTGTTGAGTGAGAGCTACAGTATGTGTGTATGTGGGAGCTACACTTATAATGTGGGAGAGGTCACATTCCAGGCGAGGTGTGCTGGTGACCTGTGGCTGTGACCCCGGCAGCACCTTTGACCTCCAGGGGGGTTCTTAGTGGGTGGCGGAGAGAGAGTTACAAGGAATAGTTGGCATGTCATACATCGCGTTCCATCTAGGGAGATCTATCTATCTATATGCTCAGGCCCAATCCCCATTTTTCCTATTTGTTTTATTTTTATATTCTATTTCATTCTATTTTATTATTTTGTTTTCTTCTAGGGAGATACTCTACATGAAAAACAGAGATTGGATAGTGCAGTACACTCATTGCAAAGTGTTCAAAACATTACCTGCTTTCTTTTTTAACTACTCTACGGAAAACAAGAAACATTCAAAGCTTCAAGGTAAAGCTGATATTGCAGTATTATTATGTGTTTTACACCAACCAACTTCACATCTAAACTCAATTAATGAAATCAACAAATACAGTGGCACTCCGAGGACTCGAACCCAGGATACTCGCATCGAAATTCCGCGCAGTATGCATTACGCTATACAAATATACCACATATAATCGTGTCAAAGCTCTTCAGTTTTCCCTTCCAACTATGATTACGTGTTATATTTATATTTAAGAAAAACATCGTATAATACAAATTTTCAAGCCCACTTAGTATTTTAAATGCTTCAAAAGATCCCAAAAATTATGCCGGAAAAATATTGGCAATCGAAAATTGTCGATGAAGGTTTTCGTGTGACACAAGGGTAGGGAAGTAGGGAGGGATGATGTATGGGTTGTTGATGGTGTATGGCAGCAGATGATTGGTGGGGGAGCTGCAGCTTTAGTGTGTGTGTGTGTGGAAGAAGAAGAAAAGAGATGTTTACATATATTTACAACGATACACTGGCCACACTGATCTTATGAACCTAGCAATTAGGTGGCCATGACTTAATCCTCATAGAGCTAGCAACCCCGTGAGTAAAGGAAAGTGGAAGGAAAGTATAGTAAAGATGGAAGCTTTCTCACCACCCTCCGGCAATTTGCCGTACAAAAACAGTTGGAAATAATAACCTTACAGACCTTGGAAATCGCCTTAAGGAAAATATAGAATAGTTAGAATGGAAAGGCAATGTCATTCATACCTTCACCTTTTGTTTGCATACCTTTTGTAATTGTTTAGACTTTGTGTAATCTTTTAAACTTTAAAAGACTTACATTGATCCCAACTTAAGAGGTAATTTCCTATTAATGTGTTTCTGTTTTCTATCTGTGATCCTTTTCTTCGTTCCCTTATTTAAGAGGCAATATGGATCGACAATCAATAGGAAAGTTTGTTAATTCTTTCAAAACGGATTACGTCCATTGTTATTGTACTCCTGTCAACATTATGTGACTGTTCATATTAGGAAAATATCTCATAATTGATTGTTCTCGGTCGCCTTTTCATTGGAGACCTGTAGACTACGAGGACAGCTAATATAACTCTTTTAGCATTAAGACGCCTTTTTGTACTTTATTCAGATTACCACTAGATGATTTTTGTCAGCTTCCAAAGCCCTCTAAGAATTAAAGAGACAAGATATATCTCAATTAACCCTCTGACTTCTAATATTCCTCCCTAAGCTAAATAATATCGTCTACTTATAGGCAACATAAAAGGAGTTAATGCTACCTCAAATTCTTCAGGGGTTAAGTATGGTATATAAAATAGTTAATGAAATTGACTGTGTGGATTATGGTATAATAATTAGCCTCAAATTGAATACAATATACAACCAGGGTCGAAACTATAATTAAAGAGGCTTAACACTAGTATATGTGGATATTTTTGCAGATATATGACTTGTTCTACTTCGAATATACCTCATTAGTAGTAAAAAAGGTCATCCCTATAGTGGTTTAAGAGGAGAATAGATATTATGCTGCACATCTTCCTATGCAATCTCGCTTTTTAAATCGGCTACCTCCTTATAAAGGACCGCCAGAACATTGAGATGGTAACTATTTTGTATTATCTCTCTCTCTCTCTCTCTCTCTCTCTCTCTCTCTCTTTCTCACTAATTGGATAAAAAGTTGGTCAACAGGTAGACAGCAATGGGTGGCAATCAATGGTGTTTCTTCTGAATGGACTCCAGTCATTATTGGAGTTCTACAGGAATCTTTCCTTGGCCCATTCTTTTTATCATACATGTCAATGACATCAAAATTGGTCTGTTGAACGTGATCTCTTAGTTTGTTGATGACTGAAAGCTTGGATTGAATGTGAAGGACCCTATAATAGTAGAACAGTTCAGGATGGATGTTAACCAACTGGGTGATATCAATAAACTTGTAAAAGTACAAAGTGATGCATATTGGTCAAGCAAGCCCCAAGTCAGGCTATTCGAAATTGGGAATGTCCCTGAAAGTGAATGACTTGGAAAAGGATTTGAGTGTTTTGATTAGCATTAACCTAAAATTATCCAAGCTGTGCATTGAAGTAGAGAAGAAAGCTCAGAAATTATTGGGATATAAAAAGAGGCAATTTAAGTATAGACAAAAAGGAAATAGTCCTCACATTTTACAACGCTTTGATTCGTCCTCTCCTAAAGTATGTTGTTCAATTCTGGCCTCCAGCACTCGGGAAAAATATAGAGCGACTGGAAATATTACAAGCTAGGGCTGCAAAGCTTATTTCGTCGCCTAGAAGACTGAGCTATGAGGACCGGTTGGGAGCTCTTGATCTCTTTCGTTGGAAACACGCAGACTACGAGGTCAACTCATTGAACAAAAATTAAATACTTAATGGGTTTGTCAATTTGGATTATAGCAAAATTATTAGCCTCAATACGAATATCACACAACCATTGATGTAAGTTAGCATTACAAAAATTAAGTATTAGTATTTGTGAAAGCTTTTTCACATATAAGATATGTTCTACCTGGAAAAAACTTCCCTCAGAAATTGTAAGCAATTATTCAGCAGAGCAGTTAAATAAGAGAGTAGATAGTATTTTGCACACTCTGTAATGAGAAAATGCACTACACAATCTCTCTCTTTCCACTTCGAGTATCTTCCCGGAATGGACCGCAAGAACTTCGAGATACTAACTATTCCTTGTAACTCCTTGCAACTTCCTCTGTATTGCCCTGCCTCATCCATTGTCTCTCTCCCTCCTTACTATGCTCATCCCCACTTGCTCTCAATCTCTCTCCCTGTCGCCCACTCTTCCACCCACCCTCTTTCTTCCTATTCACCTTCCTTGGGTTTCCGGCTTCCCATCTCAAACTTTGATCACAGCCTAGTTTTAGCTTTATCTTTAATTATATAATTTCTATGTATCTTCTCCTCTCTCTCTCTCTACGAGTGTTCGGTCTTTTTATGGAGCTCTTGGTCTCTTTTCGTTGGGAACGTGTAGTTACGATGTCAACTCACTGAAGTCATAACAAAAAAACTAAATTGGTTTGGCAACGCCGATGTTGACGCTTAACAGGAATACAGCACGCAACCATTGCTGGAAGTTCTAGCTGAAGAGATTTAGTATAGGGATTTAGCTGACGAGCATTAGTATATGTGGAAACCTTTTCACATATAATATATGTGGAAACTTACCTCAGAACTTGTAAATAGTTCTTCAGTGTAACACTTTCACAAAGTATTCTGCGCCCGTTGCGTTGATCGTATAGCCTACTGCACTAAACAATATCTCTTCTTCTTCACCAAGAGTATCATCCAGGAATGGCCCGGGCCGTGAGTTTTTTTGTTAGATAGATAGTAGGTATTCCTTGTAACTCCTTATAACCCCCTCTCCCTGGTAGGCAGGTAGGTAGGTAGGTAGGTAGGTAGGTAGTGCAGGTAGTCAGTACACGACAGTCGCTGGATTGAGTCTGTCTGTGTGGGGATTTATGGCCTCTCTTGGTCCCATCTTGTCTCTCGCTCTCTCTTTTTCTTACTTTCTTACTGCCCTCCCACTCGCCCTCTCTTTCCTCCTCCCTTATCCCCTCTCTATCCCACTTCAATATTCAACACTCCCTCACCCTTTTCATTCCTACCTCAAAATTTCCCCTTTCACCCTTTCTTCAACATTCCGCACTCTCTTGCCTCTTCTTCATAATTACCTGTCTCCCCTCTTTACCTCTCTCCCACTTTCACATTCTCGCCCCTCTCACCCCCACTCCTCCTACCTCTCACCCCATTTCAATATTCCATACCTCCTTCATTTACACCCCAATTTCAACACCCTCTTCACTCTCTACCTCTTCCGCTCACCCACACTGCAGCTAACCCCCACTCCAACATCCCCTTACGTTTCCGCCTCACCAACTACTTCAACACACACACACACACACACACACACCTTATACACAAGATATGCATGGACGTAATGAAGTGTAGGATGAACCGTTTCAGTGGTTGGGCAGATGCAATGCAAAGGAGGTGCAACTGCAGACAGTGGTAGTGGAAAATAGAATGGTTGAAATATTGGTTTGCTTTTTTGTTTGTTCAACTTGCGGAATATCGTTACCTGTGATGGCTCATTCCTATAAACTCATTTTTCATGAGGAAAAAAAAGGCCAACCAAAGTCGGAAGTAGCACAGATCGAACGCCTGTGTGGCTATATTTATCTATTGGTTTGGTATATATTTTGTTCTTCGGTACGATTAATCGGTTTACGCTGTAATCTGGCTGTAATTAGACGATTTTATTTTGCGTACAAAACACGGATCATGGTCAAGGGATTTGAGAATGAATACAATGATACATTCTGTTCTTGCATTCCGGTTATCTCTAAAAGATCTTGATTCGTGAAGGTCCTTTAGTAGTGAAATGGTTAATTTAGTCATTGATTCTCCGATCCCCCATTCTCTATAGTGGTTCCCTTCCTCCATGTATTTATTGTACTCTATATTTTCCCCTCTTTCTTGACACAACATAATACCTCTGCCCCCGTCAAGTCCAGTAAAGTATAGTTGATCATTCTACCTGTCCTCTACCTCATCATCAACTCTTCTTGGGTACCGCGTCTTTCATTGCTAATATAATATGATTCTTGGTTTCTATTTATCTTTTTGTATTTTCGCTTTCTTGTTATATTATTTTAGCTGTCATGTAAATCATTATCAATACCATGCGAGCTCTCCCTGACCCTCTGACACTTTTGTTTTATTATTTATGGTATTGTTTAGTTGCTAATTATACGTTTTGCCATCTTTCCTATTAATCTGTTTTGTATTTTCAATTTTGTTATTATTCTTATGTTTCGTTGCCAGTCTTCTTTGTCACTTTGTATTTAATGATCTTTTTTGTCAGTTCCATTTTGTTAGTATTTGTATGTTTCGTTATTAATTATCTTTATTTCTTTGTTCCTCTTCAACTTTTCGTATTTTCGATTTCGTGCTCCATCAACTACTCATTCCTCTCAATTTGAGTATTAAGAAAAATTACATTTATCAATATCTATTACCTGCTTTTGTATTTCCTAATTTCTACATGTCTTTTATTTCCCACTTTTCCATGTGTGCTATCCAACGAGCCAACAAGAGGCAACAATACACTGGGAATAACTGGGAAGCAAGAACTGCCAATGCTGAAGGTAGGCGTCTTATGGACTTTGATATTGATAACTTTTTGGCCCAGTGAGTGAACGAGCCAACTAGAGGCAACAATATACTAGATCTTGCATTCACCACTGCGACTGGAGAAACTAAAGTCAAGATGAAAGTGTGACCAGCTTATCTGTTGGGAATCACTTGGAGGTAGTGAACATAATCTAGTTAGGTTCTCTCTTCGCACATTTAGCAGCAGACCCACCAGTCCTCAGAGTGCAAAACTAGATTTCCGTTGTTCAAATGTTGAAGGCCTCTGGCAAAGCTTATCCCAGATCAGACCTGAGGGTGAGAATGTTAATGCAATTTGGTGCTCATTCAAAGAGCAGTTTATGTATCGACAAGCTGCATTCGTTCCTACTAAACTTACCAAATCTGGCTCAACCCAACCAAAATGGTTCACAAGTGACATAGCTTCAGCAATTAGAAAGAGAAAGGTTGCATTCAGAAAGGCCAAAAGAAGTCAAGATCAAAGAGATTTAGATTCCTTCAGAAATATGCATAGAAGAGTGAATTTTCTTATACAGGAAGTAAAGCGGAATGAAGAACTCAAGGTTGCGACCCTCTGCAAAGAGAATCCTAAAGAGTTCTTCAGCTATGTGAACAGCAGGAAGCCATTCAAAAGTAGCATTGGACCTCTAAAGGATCCAACAGGCCAACTACAAACCTGAGACACTGATATAGCTAAATCCCTAAGCGACTATTTTGCCTCAACATTCACAAGGGAAAATATCAGTGGCATGCCAAGTCCAGGATTAGTGCATGAGGGCGAAGTTCTTAGCAGAATCAGATGTACCCAAGAGGAGATAGCAAAAAGAATATATAGTTAAATAGGTTCAAGTCATCCTGGCCCAGATAGCTTTCATCCCCAAGTTGTACGAGAAGTGCAAGATGAAATTGCACCTTTCTTGGCAGACATCTTCAATAAATCACTAGAATATGGAAAGATCCCTGAAGACTGGAAACTGACCAATGTGACCCCAATCTTTAAGAAAGTGGATCATGAGTGTCCCAAGAATTATCGGCCAATTAGCTTGACTTCTATCATAGTAAAATTCTTAGAAGGGATACTAGTAGACAAGATAGTTGACTACCTAAAAATTCACAATATAATTGCAGATTCCCAGCATGGATTCAGGCAACAACGATCATGTCTTACCAATTTGCTGGAACTTTTTCCATGAAATGCTGAGTGAGTATGACAAAAGTAGAGCCATAGGCATCCTTTACTTAGATTTTCAAAAAGCATTTGACAAAGTGCCTCATTGCAGGCGAATGCCAAAAGTGAGTGCGGTAGGTAGCAATACAGTGGTCACAAATTGGATAGAAAGTTGGCTAACAGGTAGACAACAATGACTGGTAATCAATGTTTTTTTTTTTTTTTAGTGGACTGCAGTCACTTCTGGAGTTCCACAGGGATAATTCTGTCCTTGCCCCACTTCTGTTTATCATATATATCAATGACATCGATGTTGGTCAGTTGAGTGTGATTTCCAAGTTTACAGATGCCATAAAGGTTGGAATGAATGTGAAAGACCCCAAAGTGGTTGAACAGCTCAGGATGGACCTCAACAGACTGGGTGAATGGTTGGAGACATAGCAGATGTCTCTAAACTTGGAAAAGTGCAAGGTGATGCATATCGGCCAAGCAAACCGCAAGTCAGGCTATTCGCTATTGGGTATGCCTCTGGAAGTGACTGAATTGGAAAAGGATTTGGGTGTTCTGATTAGAAGTGACCTAAAGTTTTCCAAGCAGTGCATTGAAGTAGAGAAGAAAGCTCAGAAATTATTGGGCTATATTAAGAAGCAATTTAAGTATAGAAATAAGGAAATAGTCCTCACACTTTACAATTATTATTATTATTATTATATGAGATGCCGAAGTCTCCAACCAGGGTGCAGAAACACCATCAAGATCAATCCACACAAAACACCCGGAGGCACTGGAGAGAGACTATGGCAACTTAGGAAAACATAAAAACATACACTGTATACTGTACTGTACATATACACATATTAAACACAGATAACATATTATGCAGTGGAGGATATCAAGCTTAAATATAATACAATAAAATAGAATAAAATAAGTTTAAAAATTAGAATTAATGCTGCAAAAAAGCATTAACTCTAGACTTAAAAATGGAGATATTAGCTGAATTGACTAGCTCATTTGGTAACTTATTCCACAACACTATGATACGGCCTCTCCTGGAGTATGCTGTTCAATTCTGGTCTCCAGTACTCAGGGAAGATACAGAGCGACTGGAAAGAGTACAAGCTAGGGCTGCAAAGCTTATTCCGTCGCTTATAAGACTGAGCTATGAGGACCGGTTGAGAGCTCTTGATCTCATTTTGTTGGAGACACGCAGACTACGAGGTCAGCTCATTAAAGTTTTTAAAATACTTGACAATGCGGATTATAGCAAAATGTTTATCCTCAATATGAATACAACACGCAACCATGGCTGGAAATTATAATTGAAAAGGTTCAGCACTAGTATTTGTGGAAAAATTTCACATTATATGATTTGTTCTACCTTGAAAAAACTTCCCTCAAAAGTTGTTAGCAGTTCTTCAGTAGAGCAATTCAAGAAGAGAGTAGATAGTGTTTTGCACACTCTGTAATGAGTGTAGTGCGCTAAACAGTCTCTCTCCTTCCACTTCGAATATCTCCTCGAAATGGACAGCAAGGTCTCTCTGATACCAACTATTCCTTGTAAAATCTCTTTTCCATGACTATGCATGTATTTGTATAATTAGCTTAAGTATTGCATGGGTTCCAATGTCTATCATGGCAATATTTGTATTCGTATTCTTATTCTATTTTTGTCTCATCCGTTTCTCATTTTACTTCCATGCCTTCTCTTATGATTTTCTCTTTTACTCTCTTTTGTTTTTCTCACATTTCTCTTATATTCCTCTTTCCTCCATTGTTCTCCTTCCTCTACCATTTCCCTTCCTCTTCCTCATTGTCCACGCCTCTGACTCCATTTCGCTTTATCTTTAATTTCCCCCACCCTTTTTTTCTTCCTCGGTGTTCCATTCCCCTTTCATTATATGCCTCTTCCTCATTCTCCAACTCTTCTCATTCTTACATCGCTCTTTTCATTTCCATTTTCCCATTCCTATTGTCTCGCTCATTTTCTACTTTCAGTTTTCCTCTTATATTTCACAGTTTTCTTCTTTCTCCTTCTATCCTTCTCTGCCCTCCTCATTCCTCCATTCCTCCTATTCAGACCTGTGACGGTGACTGAACGCCTAATATATTTTCCTTTCTCTCTCCCTCTTCCACACCTTTCTTTTTAGCTTATTTCCTTTGCGTTTTATAATGTGAACATATGGTTATTCACCTCTTTTATTACCTCCACCATCAAAGTTGGAAGTGGTTTTGTTTTTGTCTCCGTTTGTTTGCCTGTCTTTAAATAAGGTATATATCTCAAAAAGGTATGAACCGATATTCATGAATGTTGGTGGGCAGATAGGATATGCGCCAAGAAAGGTGTGATTTAATTAAGAAAGTCATTGGTAGAGCACATGCCTCCGCCAGCGTAGAAGGAGGTAGGCGCTCTCCCAAGTGCCCTTCTAGTTGTCCTAATGAAAATATTTGGGTTTTTCTTTGCTTCGTTGTCATGTTTATTAGCATAACAAATCACATTACATTATATTTATATTCATATTGATTTCCTTACATAGAGGTTTATACAGTATAGAGTTATTACTCTCTTGTCAGATTTTGCTGTGTGCATCTATATACTTAACTGTGCGATAATTTTAGACATTTTGTCTTCAGTGATTTAAACTAAATTTAAGGTATTAGTTAATCATATCATAAATTAATATACTAAGCCATTAATTTAACTTTTGGATCTTGAACCATTTGGTCCTTCTTTGGTCTATAGCCCTATATATCACAGTAGTACTAAGTTAATTCAACGAATATACTATATTGATGACTGTTTAATATGTGCTAGAAGGCATATTGTTGTGTGGATTTTGTGTAGAAACGGTACATTATAATCGTTGTATATATATATATATATATATATATATACA
>JAGKTK010004795.1:0-11421 GCA_018397895.1 Paralithodes camtschaticus | reverse complement strand
GAGAGAGAGAGAGAGAGAGAGAGGGAGAACAAGCCAACTCCCTCTCTCTAACTGTATAAGAACTAATGATGTTAGGTAGTGTAAAGAGAGTGTTGTAATGAAGGTAACAGCCCAGCCGGACACTTACGCCGGGAACTGCGGCACTCGTTCTGGCGGAGGTAGAAAAGTTTACCCCCGGGTTCACCAATATAACCAGGTGTAGAGGCGGAAGTCACACCTAACCTTTTTTCGGCAACTATCGGTTGCTAACTTTATCCTGGCTACATTTTGGGTGCATTTGGCTTTGATATTGGCCAGATATGAATTACAGTTGCGGTTATTATTCTTGTCTATAAATGTTGGAAGCTATCTTAGGCTGAATAGAATCATATTAATTCTTTGCACTGCTATTGACAAATAGATCCTGTTGTACATCAGTGGTCATTAATGTTGTATACAAGTTGGAAGCTATCTCGGGGTGAATTGCATCTCCTTATTTATTATTGCCTTGATATGTACATTTCGGAGTTTGTTTAATAAGGTTGAAGGCTCAAAATGTATCAACACATTTTTGGCCGCGACTGTACGTGCGCTATTTACGGCAACGGTCAGTCGGCAACTTTATTACGACGGGTGCATTGTTCGGGTTATATTGTATTTGTAATAGACTGTGTCACATGTGAACTGATTCCAACAACTTCCAATTGTGTGTTTTTTTTTTTGCAACAATTTATTAATTTCGGCCACTAGGTTGAAGGTAGATTGCTTTGGGTGGTTGAATTTATATAGAGGTTTATTTCAGAAGAGGTGCTGAATAATATAACCCCAAAGCTAATTCTACAGATTTTCCTTATCTCCTAGTAGATTTAGGTAAGGTTTGATTAGGAATTTGTATGGGCTAAAATCATTAGTAATATCGTCGCAAAAGTTGTCTTAAAACTTACCAAATATTAAAACTGATAATCCTATTGTTTAACCTCTTCACATACCTTCCACCCACATGAAAAGTACCACCTCACATAATCACCGATCTGTTTCGCCTTGGCCAAGCGATACCAGCTGATAAAATGTTAATGTGTTGCCCAAATATTATTGGACAATGTCGACCGATCAAAAGTTGCCGGAGAAGCACTCATTTGAATCAGTCTTATCACTAAACTCACCGGACGTTTTCAGGCTTATTATGGTGCTGTTTGTATTATTATTGTTGGTTTTATTTATATATTTGTTTATATATTTATATATTTTATTGCATTTTCGAGCAATGTATTTTTAGTGTATTTCCTAGACTAAAATCTCCTCAGTCCCTATTCAAGCTATAAACTTACCTAGATTTTCCTTCTAATGTGTATATTTTTATATATAAAATGTTCCTTCCTAAGACCACTTTCTCATAAATTGCAGGCTCGCTAACGTTCGCTCAGAAAATTCAACACCTGAATCGGTCGAAGCGTCTTATAGTCACCAAACTATTACGAAGGAATACAAAGGAAGACAAGCAACAAGACCTAATGGCCCTTACTAGGTTAAGATTGCCATAGCCATCAACTGAAGGGCTCCAACTCCAGAAAGAATGTGCCCCAGAAACAACATTATAGTACTATGTACCTTACTGATACGGTCACATCACTCGGGCATGAACGCAGGCAGTCGGGGATTCATGGCAAGATATTTGTTAATGCGATACAACAACACTTCTAGGCAATTTATTCCATAAGTTAACCACTCGACTGCTGAAAAAGAAGTGTTTCGCTTAATGTGAATGAAAAACCTAAATTTCTGACAATTTTGTAACCATTAATTCTTGTGTAATTTGAGTTATCTAGTGTGAACTATTTACTTGCATCCATGTTGTCATGGCCTTTGATAATTAACAAAAATTAAACTTGGATTATGTCCCCTCTCCTTCTGCAGTTTGTCAAGATAAACAGGTTTAACTCTTAATTTGTTTGTATTTCTATGTGAGTGAGGGAGACAAAAGTCAGAACTGCCTGTAGCAAGTGCCTCCCCTAGAGATGAAAGAGTGACAGGGTCAAAATCAAGGGACGTTCAAGCCAAAATGCCTGGACACACGGAGTTTGAAGCAATTTAAGTCATAGAAAGAGGGAAAGACTGATTCTGGGAGAGAGTTCCAGAGCTCAGCTATTGAATAGAAGAAAGACTGAGAATAACATTTCACTCTTGGGTTGGAGAGTTGCACAGAGTAGGGGTGGGATTGTGTTGCAAGACGGGTGCTACGTGTTCTACGGAGAAGAGGTGGTATACACTGAGAGAGCTCTGAGGAACACTGATTATTGTAATAGCGGTAGAATAGTGAGAGAGATGCAACATTCCGGTGAAGAGAGAGAGAGACTGCAGAGAATTGGTGAGTGGACGTGAGTTAATGGGACGGAAGGCCTTCTCTTCTACTCTGTCTAGACATGCTGTGTGAGAGGATCCTCCCCACACGTGTGAACAATACTCCATACATGGACGCAATGTGCCCATATGGTTTATTACATAGTTGGGGAATAATTTGAGTTACTCTCCGTTGTACTCTCTCTAGTTTTTCAAGTTTCTTTTTATTCTTTGTGTTAATGGCAACTAAAACTGGACACAATATTCCAAATGCGGACAAACCAATTAATTATAAAAAGTGCGTATAACGTTTTTGGATTTATCTTTAAAAGATCTCCCAATGAAGCCAATAATTATATTTGCATTTTCCACAACTTTAGCGCACTATTGGGTAGGTTTTAAATCGCTTGTTATAATGACTCCAAGACCAGTTTCATTATTTACGTTCATTAGTTGAAGTCCGTTAATTGGATAGTTTGCGCTTTCATTTGTCCTACTGTGTGAAGCCCATTTCATTTGTCTATATTGAAATGCATCTTCTGAGCCCAGTTTGATAGCTTGTCTAGATCATTTTAAATTTCTTGTAGGTACGATGATGAATTTACTTTGTTTGCTTTGTTTGTGTTATCAGCGAATTTGGAGGTTTGCATGATTGTCCATCATCAATATCGTTAACCCGTCCAGCCCCGGCTAGTTTTGTAATGTTTGCGCACCAGAACCCGGCCGGTTTTCAAAAAATGGTTTTATTCCAGAAACAATAGCGAATGGGTTAGGAATGAAGGAAAAACCACGAAAAACCGCTCAAAAAGCTTAAAAAATGGTCCTACAGAGCCCCCGAAAACGGATTTTATAAGAGTAAAAAATTGAAGGCAATTATCCCAAAAAACCAGGTTATTGCGCGCTCGCGCGCACGCACGTGGACTTTGAGAGTTTTCAACCATCGGCAAGGGTGCGTGGGATACGTACACAGTTCCCATACAAATCTGAGCCCTCTTGGGTGGCTACACCTGAGGTCACGCTCGCCGCAAGGGGGGCGACGCGCCAGGCGCGTCTCTGGGGCTGTGCGTTACATACATCGCCGACGCGTCAGGCGCGTCGCTGGGGCTGTACGGGTTAATATAAATAAGAAATAAAATTGGATCGAGTACTGAGTCTTGTGGTAGGCTACACCACTTGTAACTTTCATCTAATCAGAGACTTTGCCAATAATTAATACTTGATTTCGCTCACTTAGCCAATTCTGAATCCAATGAAGAACAAACTCGTGAAAACCGTGATCTTTTAGTTTTACTATCAGTCTGTGGTGAGGCACTTTATCCAATGCTTTCTGAAAATCAAGGTAGAGGATGTCAACTGCTTTATTTTCGTCATATACATTTAAGATATTGTGGAAAAAGTCAAAGGGGTTTGTCAGACAAGAGCACTTATATTAGAAACCATGTTGGTGTTCTTTATAAGGTTGTTAGTTTCTAGATGGCATACAATTTAATTTCGGACTTCTATTTCGAGCAGCTTGCATATTATTGAGGTGAGACTTATTGGGCGATAGTTGCCAGACAGAGCTTTATTTACTTCTTTAAAAAATGGGTGTTACGTTAGGTGATTTCCATTCTTTAGGGACTTTATTGTTTTGTATTGATTTGTTATAGAGGATTTGCTAGAGGAGAAGGATTAGTGTTCGTGTGATGTAATACTTTACTTTTTAATGATTTTTTGCGAAAATTAAAATAACCAGATTTGCGAAGAACACCATAACGAACAAAGGAAGCAAGTCGAAGAAGGGGAGACCAAAGCAAACAATATTCACAGTCAACCACGGCAAGGAAAACGGAGTAAAAAGGTAGAAGAAATAACTCAACCAGAAATAACAACAACGAAGAAGATAAGTAACAAGAACAAAACCACCATGATGCCCAGTATAGCTAAATTGCCCCACATCACCAACAAAGAAGACCGAAATAGAAACGCAAAGCAGAACCTACACACCGAGAAGGAAAACTCATCCCCAGCACAGAAAATCACCACGAAGATAAAACCACATTTGGGAAACACAATCAGAATTAAGCCCACCACATCTAGCCGCCCAAACAAATCCTGTACATCACTACCTGACACCAGACGAGATGCCAGAATTGCCACCATCACACCGGATATACCAACAACACCAGGCAAGACCATCACAACATCACAGCAACACCACGAGGCCACCAGAAAGAAGATATTGTACATTCATGGACAGGACCAATATCGACGCACTAAACAGGGGCACTTACGCCCCTCTTCCGCCAAGAAGTTGACTCACCTGCCCGTAAACTTCTGAGGGGTCCTCCTAATTCCCTCAGAATATACCCCCCTGTACTTATGACCCCCGCACACCTGCCCTGGGACATCTCAGCCAAATTCGTCACTACTCCGACGAAAACCTGAATAAGGCAAGCAATTCTAGGGCTTCATCTAACTAACATGTTAGCGATCTAGCCCTACAATTACCCTCCCATTCAAGTAAAGCACTGAAACCATGGTGAATGTCTTTCAAGGTCTGAGGAGTTATTTTACCTATTTAGGAATTACTATTAGCACATGCCATGGTATAGTGGTTAATAATATGATTCCTAATAGGCTGCACCTTTGGTATTAGAAGCATAACCGTCGGACATGTCCCCACCTTACTTCTTTTGCCAAAACCGCACTCTAAAACTATAGAAAGATACTTGCCATGGTAAAGGTCATTCGACTAGCTTAAGGCTTTGCGAGATACCGCTAACACCGGCACTCGACATATAGAAGTCCTTAGTGTATCTGTCCGACGCCATGGTCGAGGACACTTACAATTAAAAGGCTTAAACACCACCCCTGAGTTCTTTGAACCACTTATAACGGTCAGTGGCAGATCGAGTGAAATCAGTAAGTTCATGATCTTACTATCTCCTCGCGTTAGCCCAATACGTTGTCACTGTGTCATAACACTAGAGACAATGTATTAAAGACCCCAAGTCAAGAGTACCGAAACGAAACGGAACTTCATCACCGATTAGCATAACGGTCAGGATAGACGAGTGCCTCTAGCCCCAGGACATGTCCTAGCTAAATACTTGCGTTAGTCCGATGAAGGTGCCCAATGTCATGACATCAAGGAACTATTATTTAAGAACCAAAACCAGCTAATCCATCTGTATCTCAAACTACTCATCCACACGGCAGGACCACCTAAACGGCCCAACGGAGAACTAGAAGACCAGACAGCTGTTATCTCATCTCATCTCACACTCTAACTTCAAGTGCTAATCTAGGAGTAAATGTTGAAAATTCACACACAATGATGTACAGTGAAATAAGGTGAACTAGCTAGAAAGACAGAGTTCCTTAAATCACACCAGAGCGACAGGTGCCATAATAAGTTTGAGTCCACAAATATTAAAGCTGTGTGACAGGTGCCCTAATAAGTTAGAGTCCACAACTATTAACTCTGTTTATATCCTTACTACTGTATCCAAGTGAGTAGCTAAAACGACAGAGTCCCCAAATTGAGACTGCCTAAATTACACCACCGTGGTGGTCCAGTGGTGAGCACGCTCACGTGTGAATCTGCAAGACCCGGGATCGAATCCCTGCCACGGCGGACATTTAGTGGGTGTGGTAGTACGTCCTATCATGTTTCACATGCTCGCACCCAGTCAGGGGACATCCTGACGACGTATACAGACTAAACACACATAACAAAGCCACTCCAACAGCTTCCTCTCTCTCCAACACCCCTTCTCCCCTCTCAACACTCTTCTCTGAGCTAGTGCCGATACAAATGGCCAGTCCTGTATAGAATCGTGAGGTTCAGAGTCGTAAGATTCCAGGACGAGCTCCATAGAAAATGAAATGAATGAATGAATGAAATGCCTTACTAAGTTAGAGTCCACAAATATTAACTCTGTATTATTTCCTCACCAGTGCGACAAGGTGAATTGCTAGAACAACAGAGTCCCTATATTTAGATTCACATCATTGAGACTAAATATTTCCTCAGTGCGAACGAGGATTATTTCTCAGAGTCCAGCATTTTCGACTTTAATTTTGATCTAGGTTCTTATGAGAGTTCCTGTATATTGTGTGAGTAAAGTCAAGATAGATACAGCTAAAATATTCCTAGTCCCATTGCGGATCCTCGCCCGTGCTCGGCATATTTATGTTTTAACCATTTATTCACGTACAAGTATTAGTATTGTTAAACTTAGCGATTATACAAATATAATTGTTCATAAATGTACGCAGTGTTATATGATACCCTTTGTTTCTTCTGTGCATGTGTTGTGTGATTTTGACTTCTCCAGATAAGTAGAACCTACCAAATCCAATCTAAACCTGGTAAAAACCCTGTTATAACAAAAATGTATCTGGTTCAGGGGATTTATTGGAATATAGTTTTGATATGGCATGGGAGATGTCTGTGTTTGTAATTTCAATGTTGAGTAGGGCATTGCAGTTGTTAATTTGAACTGGTGGACTATGAGGAACAGAGTCTACCTTAGTAAACACCGACACAACAAGTTACTGAGAGTGTTGCTCATTTGAGTTAAATCATCAATTTATTCCCGTTTTTCGTCATGTAGCAGGCCAATTATAGAGGTAACTACTTGTTTACATCTCATATAGCTATAAAACTCTTTTGGATTTGAATTGCTTAAGTTTGTGATAACTGATATGTTGTACGTACCTTTTTCTGCTCTGTTTATATATGTCTTTGCTTTACGACGGTGATTGGTGAAATTTTCCCTATGATTTTGACATTTAGTCCGGTAGAATGTTTCATGGGCAAGTTTCTTTGCTGATAGACAATCTTTGATTTCCTTGTTCCATCACTTTGGCGTATTATTTTAATTTGAACGTCGTACAGTCGCCAATCTAATGGGGCGAAATAAGGTGGTCTCCCTTGGTTTATATCAAGGTCTAGATAGGGTTTACTCTTTCCCATGTTATGTAATGTAGATGAATGCTAAAACAATTTAGATGATACACAAAATGTTGTAATATCGCTATATTCAATTTGTTCGATACATTTATATATACAGTATTCGTTGTTGATTATTATGATTAAAATAGAACATCAAATTCCTTTCACTGTGCTACTTTTGGCCACTGCATAGGCTTTCAGAATTAGGTGAATAATTCACAATTATTCATAGATATTTGGTCTGCAATAACTATGAATATGAATAGTTATATACAGTACAACAACTGTCATTGTTGTCCCTTCTGGCGCACGGGGCTTAAAAAAAAAATAAAAATAAAAATCTGTCTACGCATATTATCAATAGTAGACTGTGTATTATATATGAGAGAGAGAGAGAGAGAGAGAGAGAGAGAGAGAGAGAGAGAGAGAGAGAGAGAGAGATAAGCGAAGGAGGGAGTAACATGAGAGATGCTAAAGAAAGGAAAGTAGCGAAGAAGGAATGTATCGACTGGGACAATGGAAGAAACTAGATACTCTCTCTCTCTCTCTCTCTCTCTCTCTCTCTCTCTCTCTCTCTCTCTCTCTCTCTCTCCGCTATTTGTTTATATATTACATTCAGTTATGTATAATTATTTTCAAGATGGTAGGTATCACTTTTACATCATTATAATACGTCAACACGGTTACTTGGTATCAGGTTGAATATTGGGTAATGGTTTAGTAGAACGCAGAACTCCGCCACACTGGTTTTACTTATAACATAGAACCTCCGGGGAAAGATTACAATGAACGATAACACTACTTTTTATAGCCAGGCCTACCTAATAATCTTAACAGTGACAGATATGTGTAGGCCTCTGTATCTATCTAGGTCAGTCTATTTGTGTGTAGGTGTGTGTGTTAATGGACTGTGCAGTATATATGAACGTGTTTGTGTGTATGTAGGGAAGCTGTGGTGGAGTGGTCTGGCTACTAAACTGGTAATCTTAGGGTTCCGGGTTCAAATCCTGATGTGTCAATTGGAAGACGTTATTGGGATGGAATTTTGTGCTGTTCTTAGTTTCAGTGTATCACTACAACGCCCACTGACGTGCCATAAAAATACCCTCGCTGTTTCCAATAAATTAGATAAATTAACAATGTATGAATATGCCCATTCTCAAAATATGCAATGGGAGCAATGCATAATGAGTAAACAGCTCAAAAGAGGTGTCCGAGATTGTGAGATGAGACAGCGAGACAGTGGTGATGCAGCTTCGAGAAGTCAGAGTTGCAACAGGCCTCGAGGAGACTAAACGTCGTAGGTCTACGAAGGTAAGAACACGAACGAGCTGGATGCAACATTCAACCTGTCTCGATGTGTCACTCGCCATCTGGAATAAGACCATGACTTCACCGTGTTGAGCAGTTGAATCTACACCTGTTAGCTTATGTCCGAAGTTAGAGTTGGAACAAAGGAACATATTGTGTGTTTGTGTGTTGAAAAATGAAGCCTTTAAAGTGATCGATGTGTGCTGGAGGGCATCAAAAATAATATCAAAGATCTTGCACCTCGAGGGGCTGTAGATGTACAGATGCAGACTGGTATACGCAGTACAATACTCAACGATATTCATCCACGAACGTTGACTAATTATTTACCAACTAGATTTGTTTGACCCAAAATATGATTTTAGAGCCTTACATCTTCGTGCCTTACCTATTTTAAAAGAAAGATTGAGGTAATCCAAAGATGGGTGGAAGTAAATAATATAGTTTTTAACATGTAAAGGAGCACACCCTCCCTTTACCCCATTGAACCTAGTACAAGAGAAGGATTAGTGAACCGCTTTCCAATGTGTAAGACTATCGCCCATAGTTCCCTTCACTGCTCAAGTTACAGCCTTCGTGACACAAGAAACGAGGCTGTGGAACGCGAGGCCTGGAATACATTAGCACCCCCTCGTGAAAGAAAACAGACGTGTGAGAGAGGAGGGGGTGGCAGACGTAAGGAGACTCGATAATCATCAGCGGAGGGCCTTTTGAAGGGATGCTTCCTAAATCACCTTAACTAAGCTTGAATGTCAAGAGCAGGATGAAGAACGTAGCTTTCTTTTCTTACAAGAACGTATTTTTAATTTCTTTATTCAGCGGCATGAAGATTTGTTTTATTATATTCTTGCCAACGCAAAGCGATTTTATGCAGCTTAGAAAATACCTCTATCAATCAATATGGGTACAATATATCCCGGTTATCTCTTGCACTCCCACATATCCTTTCGAGTCGTAATAAAGTCGTCTAATAATAGTTAAAATAAGAAGAAAGAGCGCGTCGTAGTATACTGACAGGGTTAATTTTGCCATGACAGTTATTGTTATACATAAGCTTTCTAGGTTTGCTGTGTAGTTGGAACTGCATAAATATTAATATCGGCAGTTCAGTTATACTAACAAACTAGAGTTCACTCACGATTTTGATAATTGCAAAGGAGATTGTGGTGGTAGCGCTGAAAGACGATTTACATAGGGGTTTTTAACCGGCAAATATTGAATAATTGAAACTATTTTACACTGTTATAAGCAACATGATTGAAGGTAGATTATTATAGGTAACATATTTCATATATAATTGTTTATGGTTATCAATTGAATGGCGAGGTGTTGCTTTTATGAATTATTTGGAGAAATTAGGTTCTACAGTATATGTCCAGTTTATTGCAATTCTCCAACGCAAACTAAACCACATGCCAACATCTAATCTGTCCAATTAGTCATTAAGTGCAGACTATTATCAAGCGGAACCACTTCCAAAACCTTAACCGAATGAGAAAAATCCGTGGCAGTGTGGTGGAAGACTCCCCCGAGAAGGCTATTAGGTGGGTAAATGGGGCGGGGTAATCCGATACTCTTTGATCCCGGGAGTTGAGAGTGCGGGTCCAGGCTGTATAGGCTCTTCCGAAGGTACAATGGTGGAACAACAACAGGAGAACTTGGTTACTAGAGTAAGTGGTGTGTTGAGAGAGAGAGAGAGAGAGATAGTGTGAGTGAGTGTGTGTGTAGGGTACAATGGTGGGGCAGCAGCAGCAGGAGCTGGTTATTGGAGCAAGTGGTGTGTTAAAGAAAAAGAGGAGGTTAGCAAAATTAGTATCTCGAAGATCGTGCAGTTCATTCCTAGGCAATACTCTAGATTCAGCAATATAATAATAATATATACAGTATATGTTATATATGGTACAATGTACTAATTGTAAAGAGTGTAATATACTATATTACCTTTTTAAAGTCTGCTCTACTAAAGAATTGTTTACAACCTCTGTATAACCTTCTAAGGAATGTTGTTCCATGTGGAACAGATTTTGCATGTGATGAGGTTTCCACATATTTTAGCATTAAACCTCTTCAGCTCTAAATTCCATATATTGCTGGTTAAGCATCTTGTTTTAATCCAGATTGTTAAACTCATTTAGTATTTTAAAAACTTCAATGTGTTGGTCTTGCAAAGTATGCGTTTCCACCGAAAGGATACCAAGAGCTGTCAACCGGCACTCTAGAAGTAACATACAGTATATACATATAATAAAGTAAAACACACGTTCAAATACATCTGCCGATATACTTATAAATGTGCCTATACAATGTGTGCCCGGTATATACCGTGTATATAGATATATCACTAGTTATGTCATTATGTATGCATTCTTACATATATACAGACTTTCACACACATATTTTCCTACATGAATCATATACAAATACATACCTAACAACGAACATGAGAATATGAACATAAATACATACTAGCGTGACCAAATTCAAACATGCGTATTTAGAAAATTAAATCCTCTATATAAATGCATACTCATATACATAATGCTTTCCTGCATAATGAAGGAAAAAACTGTAGGCACCAGCCTAACAGGGCGAGGGCAGGACGGAGAGTGTACAGGTGGCTGATAAGAACAGCTGGAATGCCTGTTTCACCACCTAGCCTCCGTAGCTAATCTGTTCCGTGCCTCACCAATATTGAGGGCAATCCCAGTCTGCCATGCAATACATCTGCTCTTCGTATCATGACACATACACTATACCACAAATAAATTACTTGCTGCACCATTTTCCCAAAATTCGTTTAAAAATGTCAGACACAATACGACCATCCTCGGAGTCCCAAGGGTGTGTGTGTG
>JAGKTK010004794.1:33516-47087 GCA_018397895.1 Paralithodes camtschaticus | reverse complement strand
CAAGATCCAAAGGTGAAAACTGGCCGAAATTCAAGATGGCAGAGGGCGCCATCTTGAATTCTGAGAAATGCTAAAGGTTGCTCAAGTAGCAACCAAGCTAATTTTGCTCTCCTAACCATATATAATACATTTCCTCAAAAAAGGTTTTCAGTAATTAACATTGCAGGGTCAACATTTTGGCAACTTGACTATTAATGTACTCTTCAATATTAAACCAGTCTTCTTTCAGCTTGCGCTTAATTATTTCTGATAACCTTAATGGTAATTTATTATGCAAAATTACTGTACATAGTTCAGTAAAGGTTACTTTCATTGCCTTTATTAATTCATAAGCGCACTCGAACGTAGCGTAACATTCTTTCAATTCACTTGCATCATACTGTGGACTAGACAAATTGAAAAGTTAACCATATGCGCAGCCTTAATTCTATCAGGTTGTTCATCTTGCAAATCTTGTTCTCACTAAAGTCGGTTCTACCATAACATACTGTAATATACAGTATATCCCTCCACCCCGTAAAACGTGATATTTGTTAGTATCCTACGCGCAGTCTGCATTAACATTTTCCTTTCTAAAAGTTTCATTATTTAGCAGTATTTTTATTATGGTAAATAATAGTCTCATAACAAAGGAGGCACAAGAACATCACATCAAGGCGCTTTTCTTTTTCAATTACCACACTCGAATTAAGCCAAACAATTGCCTCGTCTTGGCTGCGTCCCTCTCTGAGATATATATATGTGTGTATGTATGCATACATAGAGAGAGAGAGAGAGCGAGAGAGGCAATTAAAGGACGTGAAGACTATGAACTCATGGGGATAGAACAAAAGAGATAGACAAAAGTTTTCAATTTCTATATTTTTCCAACACTCTAGAAATGGACTTGGAGAAGGCCTATGACAGAGTGGATAGAGAAGGTTTGTGGAAAGTACTTAGAATATACGGAGTAGATGGCAAGTTGCTGAAAGCAGTGAAGAGCATGTATGAGGGTGCAAAGGCGGCAGTACGTGTGGAGAGTGAGCAGAGCGAGTTCTTTGACCTGAATGTTGGTTTGAAACAGGGGTGTGTGATGTCCCTGAGGTTGTTTACTGTATATATGGATGGAGTCATGAAAGAAATACTATCAAGAGTAGTGGATGTTGGTGTATCGTTGAAAAGGGAGGGACTTGAGTGGAAACTACCTATACTGCTGTTTGCAGATGACACAGTTCTGATGAGTGATAATGAATGGGAGTTGCAGGGTCTGGTAAATGAGGTTGGCACAGTGTGCGAAAAACGGAATTTGAAGGAAAATGCGGGGAACAGCAAGGTTATGGTCTTCGAAAGGGGTGAAGTCACAGAGTGTGAGGTGAAGCTGAACGGTCAGGCTATGAAGATCGTCAACTCTTTTAAGTATCTGGGCAGTGTGTTGAGTCAAGATGGGACTATGGATGAAGAAGTGCGGGAGAGGGTACAACAGGGGAAGAGGGTTGTAGGAACGCTGAAAGCAGTAACATGAAATAGGGTGGTCAGTATGGAAGTGAAGAAGTCGTTGCATGACAGTGTGGTAATCCCGACACTGACTTACGGAAGCGAAGCATGGACGTTGGTTGAGAGACTCAGACCAAGAGTGAGAGAAGTGGAAATTAATTACTTAAGAAGTGCGTGCAGAGTTACATGGAGGGATAGACAGACTAATGAGGAAGTAAGAAGGAGGGGTGGTGTGGAGGTAGATGTGCTGGAAAGTGTGAAAAGGAACAACTTGAGATTGTTCGGCCATATGGAACGTATGGAAAGCGAGAGAATGACTAAGAGGCTGTATGAGAGCGAGGTGGAGGGACAGAGAGGGAGAGGTAGACCGATAGAGAGGTGGAAGGATGGAGTGAGGAAGTATATGAATGAAGGCGGTGCTGGTTGGGGGGAGGGGCCTCGACTGACTGGGGGTGGTTCGTTCGTGGCCACCCCTTCGGGGATCACGGCGCCAGGCAATAGATAGATAGATAGAAATATGACTTTCTGATAGTCTTGCATTTGAGCTCGGGGTAAGTCCAGTTGTTCCTAATAAAAGATAGGCGCACTTAATATGGTACTATTTCTACTTTCCGATAGATTTGTTCACATGTATGTTCTGTCTAGTCATTCCCATACAACCCCTTTACTCAATATTTTACCCACTACATAACCTAAGTTTGGGGATACTCATAATTGGAATCCTGGAACTTGTGGTTAATTGTACAGCAGTAAGATCACTCGGTCACACCTTTAGTTATACTCACTCATTCCTTCACTTACACTATTCTATTCTTAATCACTAGAACTAAGTTTCACACACACACACTCGGTCTCTCACTCTGTTCGTTCGATAATGTCCTCCGTCTTATTATTATGTGACATCCCGCCCTCCTCTGGCATCCAATTAACTTGACAAATGGACAGGCTTCATGGACTGTCAATAATTCCTTTACTAATAAATGGCTACTTTATCCATTTCAATTTAAAAAAAGGAAAACTATAACATCTGTGGAGTTCTATTTTTACTATCCCCATAGCCTGTATCACATGATCAGACCATATTTAGAGCGGTATCCAGTGAGCATATCCCTTATTTTTGAGGAGTTGTGCTATATGTCGTTCTTGAGCTAACTATTTTAGAAAATTAGCTGTGAGGAAAACAGTATCAGTTTTCAGATTCTACTAAAATCAAATTTGCTACAAATTGATTGATAAATAACAGAGGATTATCACCAGCGTCTGGTATCCCCTGCAATTTATCAGGCCAGATTAAAGGATGTTACGATATACAGTACAGCATTGTCTTCATTGCACTTCAAGTTTATAAACTACTATAATTATACATAATGTCTACATGATGGATACAAACAATAATTGTATACTTTTCAGTACCTGTATTATATATACCATTCTTGGATTATGTGACTCAAAGGATAGTCATATCTAATATAGCTCGTGTAACGTGGGCTTATTTTCGCTTGTGTCTTACCTTTATATTTACCATTAAATCAATCAGAAATTACAATAATTGAAATGTATATATTTTATTGGATTAGGTCATTTCTACATATAATGCATGACCTTGATTATGTAGGTAGAACACCAGAATGATAAAGGCAGCATGTTAACCATTACCTTATTATTTTCATCAACAGTGTCCTTCCATTTAAACTTAATTCCATACATTATCTCCTTTACATTTTGATCTCAGCTTACTCCTTTCTATTATAATTGTGTATTCTTTTTTTAACCTCCTCTTTCTCATTATCACTCACTCACTCACTCTCTCTCTCTCTCTCACTCTGCCTCTACAACATTTTTTGGCCTTTAAGATTATTTCTTCAGCTTCACTTTATCAGTTATTCCAACTTCCATGTATAATATCAGTTTATTTATCTCGCAACACATTTATATTTCTTCAGCATTTGCCCTGACCTGTTTACCTGATATTTTGAAGTCAATTCGATCAAAAAATTAGGCTAATCAAGATTAAGTTATGTTAGCTTATGCTAGGTAACACTGTAGTATGCTAAGGTTATGTTAAGGTTAGGTTTAAGTTATATTTATGTTAGGTGAGGTTATTCGGTGTGAGCGAAATGATTAGTTCCAGTATTTCTATTCCATTATACATTTTACGTTTGTCAACTCCTTTTCGATGGCATCTGGCTGTTTTCTGTTCATATCTCTNCTCTTTACAGTGTCTGGTTTGGTCCAATTAGTTAAGGGGAGTCACTCTCTCTCGGTGTCCGCACATCTCTCTCTCTCTCTCTCTCTCTCTCTCTCTTTACAGTGTCTGGTTTGGTCCAATTAGTTAAGGGGAGTCACTCTCTCTCGGTGTCCGCACATCTCTCTCTCTCTCTCTCTCTCTCTCTCTCTTTACAGTGTCTGGTTTGGTCCAATTAGTTAAGGGGAGTCACTCTCTCTCGGTGTCCGCACATCTCTCTCTCTCTCTCTCTCTCTCTCTCTCTTTACAGTGTCTGGTTTGGTCCAATTAGTTAAGGGGAGTCACTCTCTCTCGGTGTCCGCACATCTCTCTCTCTCTCTCTCTCTCTCTCTCTCTCTCTCTTTACAGTGTCTGGTTTGGTCCAATTAGTTAAGGGGAGTCACAATGTCTCGGAGTCAGCACAACTCTCTCTCTCTCTCTCTCTTTACAGTGTCTGGTTTGGTCCAATTAGTTAAGGGGAGTCACAATGTCTCGGAGTCAGCACAACTCTCCCTGGCTTGTCACCATTCTCACATTTTATCTGTAATTTATATTCACAGGTATAGCATGTTCGTTTATCATTATGCAGTGCAGGTATTAAATCAGTTTATATTTGTTTGGTAGCTGTGAGTTTCAACAAATTGCTATAAATTGTATATATTTAAAAAAACAAATTTAAACTCTTGCCAAGTTAGAGATCTATATACAGTATATGAACGAATAGTTTTTCAAAATCCAAATAGTTTTCAGTTGCCAGCCGGAATTGCCTCTATATGGAATTATGTTTGTATTTCTAGTTTGTGTTCACTTGATAGGTCAAATAGCATTTACAGGACGTTACCTTTTTAATGTACTTAGCTTTCCTACACCAGTCAATGTATAATGACAAATTGCAGTGTTTCTTATGTTATATAGCTATTATGTTCGCACACACATTTGTCTTATGTAACTAATGTTCTCTCCTGTGTCAGTTCGCATTGTTTTAATATTGAACTTGGTATTACAGTTTGCATATAATTTGTATTATTAGAGTGAAATAGACGTATATTGTTGTCATGACAGATTCATACACTACAATGCTTATCATATATCTCTTATAACATCACATTCTTGAAGTATGTGAAGTTGGTGACTGCATTGCCATTCCAATACCTTTTTTTCTGACAACCAACTTCTTTCCTATTTCATTTATTACAAACTCTACTGATTGGTTGTCTATTATATATGTGCTATGACAATTCAATTGTCCTTAACCCAATCAGTGTGGGCTCATTTTCGCTACAACAGGGCTCATTTAGACAATCCTGATTGCTTAAGAACATGCCTAAATGAAATGAAATGTTTGCAGCAAAAATCTAGAAGAAAATAGCTTTAAAATGACACCAGAATGTGCTTCGTAGCGCCCCACGCACGATTCACTAGCAGCGCTACCACATACATAGGCAAAATTTGCTAATTATTAACAATGTTAAGCTATATTTATCTTTGGCAGTGCTGGTGAGAATCTCAGTGCCGCGGCAGATGTGCCGGAGAGAGGACGGGGGCCTGCCGCGCTCCTGCTCACTTGCACTTGTCTCAACAGGTTTTAATGAGCTTTAAATTGCAATAAATTGCCATGAGATTCTCGAACAGTTCCCGCAGTGAAAAGGTTAATATACAACACATATGTATAACTTCCTGGCCGGGCACCATCCTATATTAGACACCGTAAACGGTCACACAACACCTTTTACCAGAGCTACCAATACTGTAACTCCCCAGACCATCTTGTCCGGTGAGGACCTTGATGTTGTTGTTGTTGTTGTTTCCCAGGCTGTCTGACCTAACAGCCCATAGGTTCCGAGCAAGACCAAGGCCATAACCAAGCGCCCCCACAGAACGCTCCCAGCTTTACCACTAAAAAAGCCCAGTGACCGAAGCCGCTCCCAGGCTAGGGGCTAAGGAGGGTGCGGAAATATGCGGGACACCAAAGTACCACCCAGGGTCCTAGGTCCCTTAGCAATTATGAAGGGAAAGTTGATGGGCAAGGGAAAAAAGAACCTTGTTATCATAACCAACTTGGCTGGAGTAAATTTGTCTTCCTTTATAATTACTGGCGGCCAGTGTGTCTCGATCCACAAGTTATAAATGTGAGAAGTTTATCTCCGGGGAAATCTTGAATGGCTTTTAGGAGCAGCTGATGGTTCACCCGCTGGAGAGATTACTATATTTATTGCTCTTAACTGATTTATGGATCCTCCTCACACTTTAGATTTGTTATTGTTTTTCCTTCCAAAGATCATTGGATTTGTGTTAATTTTTATTTATCACTGGGTAGTTTGAATTTGTGGATTATATCAAACAACGAATACATTTAGTAGTTTAGTTTCAGATAACTAGATACAATTAATTATACATTATTTTCAAGGGATTAGATGTATGTTTCAGTTTTTTAATTCATGAATTGAAAAACACAATATACTGTATATATACAGTAGGGTGGTCCAAGAAGAGGGGATAAAATTTCAAAGTGCACTGGTCCTTTCTCCACACCGCTGCTTTTTTTCGTGTTGCATTCCTCTCCTTGTGTGCAAAATGTCATCGCGAAACAATGATATTTAGAGGTCGCCCTATCATCTCGCTTTCTATCATAGGATTTAACCCGGAAAATATCACATACCCGAATTGGAGCACTTCCCGACATCACAGACCCTAATGGTGTTGATTTCTGAATTCTTCGGGGTTGATAACCCCATAGACCACATTGTATCAACTAAAAACTGATATACAGCTGTCTGAATGCTGAATTTCATTATTTGGTTTTCACAGTAAATTTTAGGGGTAGGCCATGCCCTGGTTAAGGTACTTCTAGTAGAGATAAAGCAAAATGGTTCGCAGTTTTGAACTCAGAAGGGTCGATTTACACTTTACACGTAGAAGTGGTTTCATCGACACTGATTTATTGACAATTTATAAAATATTGCCAAACAAATCGTTTTTCTATAGGAAAATAGAGAAATTGAAATTTTCTGTCATATTTTGCAAGTTTTAGTAAATAAATGAAATATGAAAGCATTTCTATGTGTAAATCGACCCTTCTGAGTTCAAAAATGCAAACCATTTTGTTCTATCTCTATTAGAAGTACCGTAACCAGGGTATGGCCTACCCCTAATTTACGGTATGAAAACCAAATAATGAAAATCAGCATTCAGACAGCTGTATATCAGATTTTAGTTGATAAAATGTGTCTATGGGGTTACCAACCCCGGAGAATTCAGAAATCAACACCATTTGGGTCTGTGATGTCGGGAAGTGCTCCAATTCGGGTATGTGATATTTTCCGGGTTAAATCCTATGATAGAAAGCGAGATGATTGGGCGACCTCTAAATTAAGTTTTATCGCCATGAAATTTCATAGGGTTGTAACCTATGGGTAATGGACAAAAAATAACCTTGTGGAGGAATAAAATTATAAAACTATTTTTTGTGGACCACCCTAATATACAGTATATATATATATATATATATATTGTTATATTTATGGGCTAGGAGAAATGACACAAACAAATAGGCTAAATATAAGATTAAGGACTGATGAGAAAACCCTCTCCCAAAACATCCAGGTTCAAGGAAAATACTGGAATAAAAATTCTTAGTTTAATTAAAATGAAGTGTTATAATGTAAAAATCAGTCTCTTCAGGACGAGAAAATTAGAATATATAATGCACTAAGATTATCAGAAAATATGCAAGGACAAAATCAATAACTATATATCTTTACTGAACAATGCAAGGTAAAAATAACTATAACATATGAATAAATATTTTCTCAAGATCACAGGAAATGGTTAATATCTGTTTAATAACTTAAGGAAATGCACACAATATTAATGAAAGCAATACACGTAATTAATACAAATATTGTAACACCTGAGAAAATATTTCTTCTGAAAAATACAATAATGATACAAGCAATACAATAAGGGATAACTAAATTAATCTGATCAAAATTTACAAACTTGGAAACTAATCACAAGTTCATGTTTTACACAAATAAGCAATCAGAAGGGATAAAGACATTATATTAATTCACAGTAAACTTAATGACAATTAATTATTAACTGATCACAAAATTATGAATGATTTACCTATTAACCTACATATGAAATAGCACTGCAATATATATGATAGGCTAACAATAAAAATAATGCTAAATACACTATTACTGTATATTCAATGTACTTAACACTCGGGAACACAGGTAATGATTATTGTAGATTACAATGTCTTGAAGGAGGCCAGAGAAATAATTGTATCACTTCACAAGGTATAAACACTATATACAGGCAAGAGAGAGACGCGTGTGCACGAAGTTAAGGTCAGCTGGTCTAAGAGGCGAAACTGCAAGGACTCAGGGGGTATATATATCTCACCAGCGAATCTGGAAATGTCTACAACATTCGTGAATGTAATGACGATGGCTGGGAGAGACAGACTGAATCCTGACAGGTCTAGAACTTTCGAGAAGCAAGCAAATAAGGGGGAAACTAAACATATTATCCTAATCGGGCTTAAAAAATCAATATTAATTCTGGATTACATAACAATATATATATATATATATATATATATATACAATTATTGCTATGAAATATGTTGATTATTGTCAACTGATTGTAAGCCAGAAATATATGTGCCTCAAAGTTAGAACAAATATGGTCAATGGTAAAACGACTGAGTCTTATTATTTGTTGATTTTGTATATTGGTTAGTTCTACAATATCATGGTGAAATGTAAACAGATGTTGATGTACTTGGATAAGTAATGAGCATAGTAAGGAATATAATAGTAACCAAGAAAGCGATTGTGACCTTCAAAAATTTCGATAAGCAATTATGTCTTATAAATGAGAAAATCGCAATTCCATAACCAAAAATTCACAGATGGTTCTGTAATATATCTGAATATAATATATATAACAATGAGATTAATGAGAGACAATCTCAATGAAATGTTATACCAATATAATATAGACTTTCAAAGGACGAAACTGCACACTTAACATATACATTTATTTTTAAATATTCAGTTAAAGATAAATATTAAAAGTATATCACAGCAGGCACACGGATAGACATATGCATCGCGGATTAGTGACATTAAAGAATGGGAGCAAATGCAAATGACAAATACGGGATTGTCGAATGTGTTAACCCTTATAGATCGGGGGCGGACTTAAGTCCGCCTCCAATTTGCAGCAAGTTAGGAGCATTATTAAGGCTTTTAAAGGGTTAAAATCGAGTGCAAATGGCCGGGAGCGCAGTGGGCCAGACAGCCGACTCCCAGGGCTTACCGCTGCCCATTAACTCATGTTCCATGTGTTCTCGAGAGGCCGGCAGTGTAGTCAGTATTGAGCATAGCTGGGAAAAATATGCCGCTATACGCTAAACTCCCATGTTACTGGTACCATTGTATGAGAACCACGAGTGCTACGTAGCTCGTTCTGGTCTCATTTTGAAGCTTTTAGCGCCTAGTTTTTTGCTGAACACATTTCTTTTCATGCAGATACTTGATTTATCATTCAGGATGGCCTGAATATGCTCAAATAAGCCCAAAAACCACCGCTAGACAAGAGTTAAAGAACGAGTGATTTTCTTCATCTTTACTTGCAATTATCAGCAATTTCATGTATGCTGTAACAGAACTATAAAGAATACTTTATTACTTTAATATTGCAAAATGGATGAGGGTACGTAAGTTTACTCCTAGACTTGGAAATAAAGGACTTACTAATTGACCATATTGATGATTATTGATGTATAGATGAATCAAAGAATGTGCTAAAGGTACGTGAAGGGTGACAGTGAGTGTGCATAAGGGTGAGGTGCATGCCGGTGCCTTGAGTGCCGGGGCCTGAGATCCTGTAACAAAAACAAAAAATTTAGTTAGTGGGTGCAGTGCGTAACGAGCATGGTGTGGTGTGTAACGGTGTAAATTAGTGTGTCATCAGGAATGTTACCACGCACCAAGAGCTGGGCAGTGTAGCGGACCTCAGGTGCTGGATTACGGGCCACGCAATTGTGGTTGCCAGCGTGTTGAGACTGCACATTCGCTAACACCATGCTGGATGAGAAAGAGTTGTGCTGGCTAAGTTGCACATCTCCTGCTTGAGTTGGTTCCATGTCATCATGCAGCCACTTCAGCGCCATGGGACTGTGCACGTTGCCGTCACCCTCATCCCGGCAACCAGATCCCCAAAGTCAAAAGGTTTTATGTCGGGCGGCACTGTCAAAAGAGGGAGTGTGACGTGAAAGTCGAATATTACTAGTTACCGTGAACTCTGAGTATGATGGAGTGTGAGGCTGTGGCAGTGGGTGAGGAGGCCTGGCAGGTGTAGCTGCCAGCGTGGTGAGGCTGCAACTTGTCAATGAGTAGATTCTGAATGTACGAGTCCACCACCACCAAGATCCCTGGGGTGGCTGTGGCAGGGGCCCCATCGTGTAGCCAGAGGAATGTGATGGGTGGGTCCCCCTTGGTCACCAAACACTGTATGGCCACACAGGATTCCGCTGGCAAGGCCCCTCTCAGTTTGAAGGGCTCCATCTGTGGTGGCTCTGTAACATGCTGGTGTCACTTTCAATAGCAGGAGGCAGCACTCATATAAGTTATTATTGGATGGTGTTGGTAATTTCTAACAAACGTTTGCAACAGGACAGGGTCACTTTATATTTTTGTTACTTTACCTCACTGTCATTACATAACTTAATATCATAAATTTCACAAATGGAGTCCCTCAGGGATCCGTCTTGTCACCAACTATTTTCAATCTATAAATGCACGACCAACCCATACCCCACATACACACAGACGACATAACACTCACATGTGCAGATAGAGATGCAAAGAGAGCCGCACAACTCCTCAAACCGTACCTCAACACACTACATGACTGGTCCACCGCAAACAGACTAAAATTAGCCCCATCAAAAGTCTACAGTGACCCATTTCACAAACTGGACAGTAGAACAGTCACATCCCCTGTCTCACCTTAATCAACATCCCCATAACACCCACACCCACATCCAAAATTCCTTGGTGTAACATAAGATACAGGAATGTATTTTAAACAACATATTACAAACATACAAAACAGACTGACACCAAGACTTAACGCCCTGAAGTCACTTACTCACACAACATTTGAACATGACAAATAAATTACCACCACAGTACACAAACAGTATTATGCGTGCAATGATGGAATACGCTAGCCTTGTTTGGGCCTCTAACCTCTCTGAAACACATCACAACACCCAACAGACCATACAGAACAAAGCCCTCAAAAAAATCACTGGCTGCACAGCTACCACGCCAACAGACCACCTACACTAGGAAACCAAAGTCAAAGGAGTACAAAGGAACTCAAGCAACAACAGACCTAGTGACCCCTCTAGGCTGCTTGTCCTCCAAAATACTGAGGATCAAGTGTCCAAACAGTGGTTTAGAGTGGGAATGGCAACATTGGAAAAGGAACTACTGCCTTGGAACTAATGTCCGTTGCTGGATTAGGAAGTTAGTATGGGACAGATGGGTTTATAGCATAACACAGTTGTAAGTGATCTTTCGTATTTCTGGGAAAAAGAGAGTAACGTCTTAGTAATATACTGTATATACACAATAATCCTTGATGAATTTGATGGGGGTATAAAATAAAGTTATTCATTTACAAACGCAGTCAGTCACGGGTTTGATGCAAGATATATATCTAGGCGAAGTTTAAAAGAATCAACGGAGCTGCAGTCTATAATGTCTCGGGGGGAAGCCCATTCCACAAGTTGACAACAAGATTGAAGAAGAAATTTTTAGATTCGTTTGAGTTATCAATAATTTTGCAACCATTTCCCCGTGTGTAATTAGATTGGTCGATAGTGAAGTACTTACTACAGTTCATATTGTTGATGCCATTAATGATTATGAACACTTGAATTAAGTCGCCTCTTAATCTACACTGGGTTAAAAGAAATAGATTTAATTCTCTAAGACGCTCCTCGTATGGTTTGTTCTTTAGGATAGGTATCTTTTTGGTAACTCTACGTTGAACTCGTTCTAGCTTGTCTATATCTTTTTGGCAATAATGGCACCAGGATTGAACGCAGTATTCCAGAAGAGGGCGGACTAAGGAATTGTAAAGAGTTAGGATAACTTCTTTGGATTTATGCTTAAATTTGGGCCCAACATGACAACTTATCTAGATTGTGTTGCATATCGTCAACTTGTTGTTTTGAGAGTAAGCTATTTGCAATGTTTGTATCGTCCGCAAACTTTGAAATTGAACAGGTGAACCCTCAAAATCAAGGATCGCCTTAATATGAGAGGCACACAATTCCTCCCTGGAGCCTCCAAAAAGTAACACTACCCACTACACTACATGGCCGTACATCCACATACATCACAAAATTTCAAAACAACACCTAACACTTGTTATCATACACAAATACTGTCTTTACTCCCCACTTGCCCACCCCAAGTCAGCCTCCAGAAGCACAACCATACTCAAATCATCCACCGCTTCATCCAGTCACTCTAAAACGACACCCTGCTGCATGCACGGCCCCCTGAAGTCCATCCCTCAGAAACCCTTTTTCCCGTTATCAGAAGAGGCTGGATGACTCCGTCCAGAACAATTGTCCGGGATATAACATAACACCACACACTATCAAACACATTATGAAAGACTGTATAACACACAATCGCTTACACCAACAACACAACACACACTCCTTGAGAGCTCTGTGGGAAAACCCGGTCTCAGCCGTGGCCTTCCATAGGGGCTCGGGGCTATTCGGCCAGGCAGCCTAGGGAATGACTACTACTACTACTACAGTGAGGGCAATCGGTACTAAATAGGACAAGAATGCTCAAAATAAATATATCCCTAAAAGAAGATTTAGATCGACGCAGAACCAACCAAAATGGATGACTAATAAGCTAATAGATCTTATAGGAAAAAAAGAAAGGAATATATCGAAAAATAAAGAAAGGTGAAAATCATTTACATATATACTATCAGACTCTATCAAGACAGGTCAAAAAGGAAATCAGGAAAGCAAAAATAAATTATGAAATAAGGATAGCCAGCGACTCAAAAAATAACCCTAAAGCTTTTTACCAACTATCTAAATCTAAAGTTAGAGATGTAATAGGCCCCCTAAAAACTTCAATAGGAGTAATAACAGAAAATGATTTAGAAATGTGCAGTACATTAAATAGTCAGTTTCTTTCCGTTTTCACTAATGAAAATTTGGCACAGATTCCAGAAGTCAATATGGTATATAGTGATAGTATAGAAAATATGTTAAGTACAGTTAGTATAAGTAGAAATGATGTGCTTAACCTCTGAAGTGCGCATGGGGGTAATTGGAAACGTCCCCCTGTGCTGACGTATTTGAGGTGTTTCCGTCACTAAAATATTCATTGTGCCATTAATAGCATTAATACTTATCCATATGCGCCTATTAGGGGTTGATTATAAAGGTATTAACCTGAAACAACAATAAAACGAGTGAAAACAGCGTTTGGATGGTCAAAATCGGAGATATAGCCCGCGAGTTGTATAATGTATGGGTGAGGCAAGCTACTTTCCCGCCAATTTCCCCCAAGGCCACTGAGACACAGTCGATCGATACTCTCTCTCTCTCTCTTGCACTCGCTTGCTATCAGTGATGACCACACCCTCCAATCGGATTTCTAATGTTAGCACGAAAATATACCTCAGAATAAGGGAATAACAGGGAAAATAGGTGATAACTGAAGGAGAGGAGGAAAGTGGGGAAGGAGGGGAGGTAGAGGACTGAGATTTTGCATGGCCCAGGGGCCAAAAAAAAAAAAAAAAA
>JAGKTK010004794.1:14587-29026 GCA_018397895.1 Paralithodes camtschaticus | reverse complement strand
AAAATTGGATAAGCATATGGACGAGAAGGGTTGGGTGTGAAGGGGGATCAGCCGGGTTGGGCCAATCAGCGCTCTGCAGACCCCCGTAATCCTGCGTTAATCTCTAACCGGTTTGGTAAGATGATCCTCAGGGTATTAGAGTGTTGAGCCTATAATTGGGCTTTGTAATTGGGGTTGTGTGGAACAGGGATCTGCCTTGCTTAGGCCAATCGGCTTTCTGCAGACTCCCATTTTCTTATGTTCTTATGTTCTTAAGAATTGCTCACAAGGTGATACAAGCATAAAACGTTCCACAATAGTTCACAAAGACCTATTTTACAATTTCAGGGCAGGAGCCACCGAGATTTCAGAGTTGCATAGCAACGGTTGCTAGGCAAATCATTTTCCTTAGCAACCGGCAGCAACAATGCAGTTTCTGGAAAACTGTGAGGTGCTATGGTTTTTTCTCAACTCCTTGTTCTAAAAAACATGTAGCATTGCATTTGGAGATCATATACAAGAATTATGTGGCATAAAATCCAATTTAGGGCAAGTCAGGCTATAAAAATGCCACTCCTAAAGCTTCAGACACTGTTGTCACAGTCACTTTTGCATTTGCAGTAGGCTCTGCATTTTAGATGCGCATCAACACATTTGCAGTCTGTGCATCCTCCTCGGCAAGAACACTTCAGTAGTTCTGGGCAGGTTGCACTGGCTTCGGGCAAGTTAGACCACAGAGGCCTCCACTTTTCTGGGCAAGTCCATCCCCACTCACTTGGAGAGGGCAACTGTCGTTCTGGCACCGTGGTGCAGCCCCAGTGGTGCCCACCTTGTAGTACTGCCCTCTTCATGTGTTGCTGTAGAGCAGCCTTGGTTGGAGGTAGACATGATATCTGACGTCCTTTGTGGATGAACAGATTCTTTCTGACTTCATTGATGGAACGAGAAGTTGCTGTCCTGTCATAGAGTTGAATGGTGAAGTACTCCAGAGAAGACTCAGTTGCTTCACCAATTTGTTCAGGTACATTGTGAAGCTCATAGAATGTCGCAGTAAATTCATCATGTGCCTCCCACACTTTCCATGCAGTCTTCTTTCCCACCTGGTCCAGATGGGACACGGTATCACAACCTGTATAAGCATGGAACACAGGCAGTGCCAAGGATCTTTCTGTGCCAAGTGAAGCACATATTTCATGAGCTGGGATGTACCTAAAGTCCTTTCCACAACCAAAGGCAATCCAGAGTTCTATCTGCTGTCTCTGAGCCAGCTGCTGTACGACTGCCACTGCCAATACTACCACGTCAGTGTCCACAGTTCGAACAAGGATCTTGTGGAAGCCCTGCATAACAGCATCACTGACATGCACCATGATCCTCGAGTCTGCCTCCTCATGGTTGCAGGGAGCAATGTTGCTGGTGTCTCGTGTAGGTAAGCATAGCACATTGGCACCATCAGTAACAATGAGAGTCTGGTCTCCTGATGCATTTTCCAGCAGTTCCTTGTTCAGGAATGTAAACAGGTCTGTCTTGTTGTTGGCCAAGCGAAGGAACTGCTGCCAGTTCTTTGGTGTTGGGCTAGACGCCCCAACTCGTCTGCGCTGAATAGGACCAG
Source organism: Paralithodes camtschaticus (assembly GCA_018397895.1). Lineage (NCBI taxonomy): Eukaryota > Metazoa > Arthropoda > Malacostraca > Decapoda > Lithodidae > Paralithodes > Paralithodes camtschaticus. The sequence continues at coordinate 27,435 of JAGKTK010004794.1, read as the reverse complement.
TGACACGTTGTTCTCTTGTCTGTGACTTGAGGCTGTTATCGAAGTACTGGTCCCAGACAACATCCACTCTCAGAGCCTGACTTTGAGCATTGTTTATGTATGGAAGAAAGACCTTGGCAGCATAGTCTCCAAATGTCTTGCAGCCCTCAGGTCTAAGAAAGTGAACAAGTGCCGCACCATCCATGATTCGCACTTGTCTCTGGTGTCACATCATTTGATGACCCTACTTTCTTTTCAAGACATTCTATGAGATCAGACTTCTTCCCTGGACGTAGCTGCCCATAGGCAGACAGAGATGGAGGAAATGGGAGGTTTTCATGATTGAAGAAATTGTTCAAGTCACCTTTCCTTGTCTGACATGCAACATACAGACTTGCAAACAGCGAAGATTCACTTTTGAGGAGACTGACTTTGTCCCCTGATTTGTTTGATCGTTTGCCTTGGACATTGAACAGTACCACCTTGTTCCTGGTAATTGTTGCTGTGATTGGCTTAGTATTTGTTCTGAGCCGCTCTTCCACAAATGTTGCATACTGCTCCTGACCCTTTGATGCGAGAGTGGTTAGACACTCGACTGACTGTTCAGCCATGATGTCCTTTGTATGGATTCTGAGAAGGTCCTGCCCTTCCTCCTCAAATGGGCTCCCCATGTCCTCCATTACACTAACTAATCCCTGCATCTCTTGATGCTGTTGTACACCAACAGCTGAGCAATGGATAGTATTGGTTGGCTGATAGTTGTGTTGGATGTTTGATCTATGATGTTTGAACCATTGATAAGCATGCTGACCAGTGACAAAGGGGACCGTGGAACAGACTCCACTTGGCTGTTATGGCCAAACGATCCAGAGAATGTTATTTTGTGTGCAAAGATGTCCTGTCGGATCATTTCAGCAATTTGGGTCATCATGACACTCTGCTCGTCTCGATCAGTCTGGTATCCTTCTCGGAGAATAGAGCCAACATCTTCTTCACAAGCCATGAACACATCTCGTCCTTCTTTGTAAGCTTTCATCCTTGGGAGATGCATGAGAATGCGGTCTTTCAGATGCTTACTGTTTACTCGTGCAGTAACATCCACTCCAAGTTGATTTAGCCTGTCAGTGTAGAGCTTCACAAAATCTGCAAGTCTGAACACCTTCACATCCTCATCTTGCCTCTTCTCCTCAATGTAGGAAATCAGCTGAGCCAAAGCAATTCCTTTACATGTCTGGTCATCTGAGGCATCCTGATCCTGTGATACCTTTGCACGTGCTCTATTGTACAGGTTTGTAAGGCAGTTTGCATGATACTTTCCCTCCTGGGCAATAAGGTCTCCTGCACTTAATTTTGCAAGAAGATTTTCATCTTGTAGATCATGTGCGCATTTCCTCACACGAAAATCTAGTTGAAATGTACAGACTTCGCGGATGTTCTCCTTTGTTTGCTGCTGGGAACAAAAGAAGCATTTGGGACAATTGCTGCCAACTGTTCCACTTGAGGCAGTATCCCCACCACTGCTAGTGCTACGTGTGAACATTCGTTTTGAAGCAGTCCCATCTTCCTCAGACTTATGCTTTCGTTTTGCACGTTCCAGTTTGGTATGTGAAAACTTCTGATAACAAGATTTGTGTCACTTTGCATTCTGTTCTTTCAATGTTAATTGAATACCATTCCCATGGTCAAGTCGTGCCAGATTGATTTTGATTGGCATTGAGTCAAGGTTACTAAACTGTGTGATGTTGTCTACTATGGTTTCATAGCCTCTGTCAGTTGGTGATATGAGAGACTCTTTGGTGTCCAGTTGACAACAAACACAGATAGTCCAATCAGTTGCTTGAACAGATGAAGATGAGGCACTGGCCATTTCTGTGAATATTCAGTACGTCTTGACTATCACTGTGCGCAGATCAAATATATCAAACTTGCTGAAACTGGAAACAAAATATGATTAAGGCCGAGGGTTTATCCTTTTACCACCTTTATCAAATACATCTGTTGCACACATTCCTTTATGGGATACAACTAGGTTCAGTTTCCCTACACCTAGCCCGATCGTTCATCCAGTGCCATTTAAGTCCCGTGCGATCTGTACACCTTCCGGGTAATTCTTAAGCCCCGTTACCCTTGGCTCGGCTCTCCCGTGCTGGAACATCCTGTCAATTCAGGCGCGGCTATCTAACTACATCTACCAACTACAAACTACAGTTTAGTAGCTAGTGGATTTGGGGCTGTTAGATAGCATTTGGGACACTGATCTAGATATACTAGTACTTATTAAAGTACTAGTATATCTAGATCAGCTGGCACTGAACCCCATGCTGAGTTACACAGCAGTGATGTCACCAGTGTGCCCTGGTTGTGTGCTGACATTCACTCTATTATATAGATATATATGCTTTTATACATCTTTTGAACCATTTTAGGAGTGAATATAGGAAAATAAATAAAAGTACAAAGTCATAACACTTCATAGTAGTTCAGAAACTGCATCGTTGCTGCCGGTTGCTAAGGAAAATGCTTTGCCTAACAACCGTTGCTATGTAATACAGAAATCTCGGTGGCTCCTGCTCTGAAATTGTAAAGTAGGTCCTTGTGAACATTTCTGGGAAGTTTCATGCTTGGATCACCTTGTGAGCAATTCTTGCACCCATTTCCTTGACTATAAATATCCTGTTCCTAACCAAAATATATTGAATAAAGCCAGACAACCTTTTCTATTTAATTCTCTCCTATATAACCTAATATATTATTCTGTAACTTACAGTTGGCATGGTAACGGTGTTCAAAGTGACCTTAAGTAAGTGATCACCCAGCCAAACCTATAAATTACATTCAAATTATAATTACTACTTGTATTTTCACTTATTTCACATAGTACATTATTAGTATTGCTAAATTCACCAAAAAATAGTTGTTTTCTGCAGTACTGAAAATATACTGTATATGCTATCTACATAGCGCACTTTGATTCTGGAAAAATGCGTGTGAAGCCCACAAACCATTGGAAAATACTGCTCACAAAATAAGAAAATTAACTGGAAACAAAATCAATTAGATATGGATATTTATTCAATATCCCAAGTAACATTTGGTATCTAAAGAGAAATGACCTTACTAGCTGGTGGTAGAGTGTCATCAAATATAGTCACAATATGAACCGAAACCCCAAGCAACTCACCAACGACCCTGAGAGCCATGGACTGAGAAGATGAGTGACCCTGCTTGTTGGTGGCGGTCCGGTGTAGTCCCCCTGGTCAGCATCACGGCTCACCTGAGAGACTGTCGTCTGACACTACCTGACGATGGTTCATGGGCAGGGTGCTACTACCTGGGTGATAATGTTTTATTATTTGTTCTTGTTATTATTATGGGTTCGAGCCCTAGCGGGGAACCCATATTGTAATCATTAAATCTTCTTATTCTTCCAAATTATTTTTGCACAACGGTTTTTACGCAATAACTCCGGAACCGCTTGTCGGATCGGGAACAAACTTTCACACAAGGTGCGTGTTGGTATTGGGCAACATTTGATATGTTAAACATCCAAAATGGTGGCCAAACAGGTCCGTGGCAGCCGGTTTCCCGAAACATTTAAAACATAAATACTGTGTCTCCCACTCATAGGAAATGAGTGGGCTTTGGTATATGGAATCCACTACTAATGCTCCGCAATTGTTATGGAAAAGGTTTTGCTTTGCACGTGTTTTTTTCAGTAATCTTGAAGAAACCTTGAAACACACTTAAAAATCCATATGTTGACAGCTATGCGGATGATCAAAGCCATTTCTGCGTAGTTGGGCGAGGCTCGCAATTTCGAACGTTTTGGTACCAAAAGAATATAAATTTGTGGAATAGTTTGGCCACAGCATTGAAAACTGTCTATTCTTAAATTACTTTAAAACTGTATTCAGTAGCCACACAACGTTTTCAGTCTTCAGTATAGGCTTCCCCGCATCCCCAAGTTTTGCTTAATAATATTCCGTTTCATCATTCAGGTCCATGCATACGAATTCCAGCAATTATTTAACCAACCTACCTATACATACCTACCCTACCAAATAATAATGATAATTAAAATATATTTTGGTTGAATAGCAGAGTATTGGCTAAGGTTTATAACAATTCCTTACTTTGCCAAATGCTTACTTTAATAACAATGATCTGGACATTTAAAGTTTTGACAACTGTCTGTGTGACTCGTATTTTAACCCTCCTCCCTCAACCCTAAGTTAAGTGTTACCACAAAATACCGCTAGATCCTTTCTCAATAGTCGCTAGCATGTTGCTACATAGTCAAACAATGTTAGAATAATGCCACAATCTCTAAAGAGTTTTGGTTTGTTTGTTTTGCAAATGTTACAATGTAATATGACTAGAATGTCTGAAATATTCAAATTATCCCAAGTAAATGTTTCTTAAATATAAACAAAATGGCTGCTAGGTTGAAGTAAATAGCTCTACATCTAGCGGTAATGTAGCGGTAAAACTTGCAGCACTGCAAAGTCACCTACCTCCTCCTCCTCCCAAGACAGTCACCCACGTCCCACCCTCTCATCGCCGAATAATTATGTTCTGAAGTATGTATTTGCTTATCTTATCCTGTGTATAATTGTAAACCTTCCACGTGTCTCTATTAAGTAATGACATCTAACATAATTCATGATTTAAATACAAGGACAGATATTAATTGGAAGGAATTATTTGTCTAAGGAAAGCTGATATATAACTTATGCGCAAATCGTAGGTTATATAATTATGCGCAAGTAACAGAACCAAGGGGAGGGTAGGGAGGCGTGATAATATCGCGACACCCATGGAGTAGGGAGGAGGGAAGGGGTAGGGAGGAGAATGGGGAGGAGGGAGGAAGGTAAAGAAAGGGCCCCGATATAGGAGATATATAGCTTCATATCGCGAGTATTTATCACTTTCATGCTATTACGTATGCATGCAGAAATAGAAGGAAACCTATGTGAAGAGTGAACACTAATAACTAGGCCATAAACAGTAAATATGACGGAAATGATAGGGTAAATAAAGGGGTTAGAATACGAGAGACAGAGAGAGGGGGTGAGCTGTGTTGAAAAAACTTGACAGTTCAGTGGTACGGTAATTTCGGCCTTCACTTATCGAATCGCGGGATGGGGATACGGTGGTGCTCTGGTAGTCTCTCTCTCTCACAAATGAGAATATTAGAACATAACATGAGTCTGCATAGTGCCGATTGGCTCACAAACAGCAGATCCCTTTCACACCCAACCCATCTCGTCCTACCTAATTTTTTTTGAAGCTCTATTGTTCTTGATCCCACTATAGCACTCGGTAGCCTATTACACATATCTAAAACTCTCTTACCAAACGAATAGATGCAGATCCCTTACACAGCCAATCACTATCTCTTTTGCACTTTTTTGTTTGCACCCTTTCATAAATTAGGCAGCTCTCTCTCTCTCTCACACTCTTTTGTTTGCACCCTTGCATAAATTAGGCAGCTCTCTCTCTCTCTCGTATTCATCGCTGCCTTCCTTACGATTACGACATCCTAGTTTCTCTTTCTCTCACAAATGAGAACATAGGAAATAGGGAGCCTGGAGAGAGCCGATTAACCCACATGTGGCAGATCCCTTTCACACCCAACCCTTCTCTCTCTCTCTCTCTCTTTCACAAATGATAACATTAGAACAAATGAAAACGGGAGTCTGCAGAGAGCTGATGGGCCCACAAATGGCAGATCCCTTTCACACCCAACCCATCTCGTCCTATCTAATTTTATGTTGAAGCCTTATTGTTCTTGATCCCTCTATAGCACTCAATAGCCTATTCCACATATCTATAACTCTGTTACTAAACAAATAGAGGCAGACCCCTTACATATGCAACCAAAATAAAAATTGGAGTCTGCAGAGAGCCAAGTGGCCCACACAATGTAGATCCCTTTCATGCCCAACCCATTTCATGAACGTTATCAGTTACTACCACTATATACTTAGGCCTACTATACACTCATGCTATCATATACCTGCAACCAAGATATAATTGTAAGAAATACGAACATAGGAGAATGGGAGTCTGCAGAGAGCCAATTGGCCCACAAAAGACAGATCTCTTTCACACCCAACCCCATCTCATAAACTCTCCCTCCCTCTCTCTGGATGATTAAGGTGTCATTTGAAAGCTATTACCGTACTTTCACGAATATATAATTTTATTACGCTCGGGCTTTTGCTAATGCATGAAAATAAGCAGAGAATGAAGGTAATTTCGGCCAATTATGCCTACTCATACGGGGTTAATAGCTTTAACCGAAATGGCCACACTCCTTAACCCGGCAAGTGCTGAAACACTAATAAGAGTTTTACCGCTGCGCTGCGGAACCCCATATATAATCCCGGTTTTTGAACGCGTACCAAAACTGCGGTCTTACAGCCAGGCGGCTACAAATTGGTGCGAGTGTAGTACGACTTGGCACCTCTCGATACCACCACCCCACACGCTCAGCCCGCACACAGGCAAGCAGTACACTTGCACGCCCGTACACACGCATTGGAGCATACACCACCCTCATGCTCTCGCCCTGATGACACAACCAGCCCTCCTTCTGTTGGTGTCAGCGGCCGTGGAAGGCAGAGAGTGGCTGCCAAAGACCCTAGCTACCATTACTACGGCACGAGTAGGTCCGAGGACGAGGAACCTGCACGTAAAACACGTGCAAGAAAGGGCAGTGCACAGAGTCATTGTCTTTCTGGGACACTGCCACCACCACCCAGGCAACTGCTACCACCACTACCACCACCACTGCCACCACTACCACCGACGCAGGAGGCCGCCCTTGGGCTGCAGGACCTGCGGGGGCCACTGGGAAGACAGGGAAGGGCATGGGTAAAACAACTTTTACCTCTGCCACTGCCACCTTGCCACCACCACCACCAGCCGCCCCTTCCGCCTCTGCTCCTGCCGGCCCTTCTGCCCCTGCCCCTGGCCCTGCCAAAGGGAAGATAGGGATGAAGGGCAACGCAACAACGGCGACAGGGACAACAATAATTGCACATAAAGCTGGCTGACCTTGGCTTGCCAGCGACTCGTGACTCACAGATACAACTTCCCTCCCTCTCTCCCTCCCACCCACCAACCACACCTCTCCCATAACCCGTTCCCGCCATTAAACTCTCTCATAATTCGCTTATATGTCGCATATTTGGTCTATATGTGGCATATTCCTTGGTATATGGGTGGCCTACATACGTACACATACTTTATATAGCATGACAGTGCTGAAAATATGATATATACGTGATATTACAGCCAACAGACCCTGTACAACTTGGCAACTCTCGTTACCACCCCGCCATACGATAAACCCGCACTCACTCAAGCGGTACACAAGTACTTGTCTCCCGCTTAAACTCTCTCACCTCAGTTCCCGCCTCTAAACTCTCTCATAATTCGCTTATATGTCGCATATTTGGTCTACAATATATGCGGCATATTCCTTAGTATATGGGTGGCCTACATACATACACATACGTACATATATGTACACATAATCTACATAGCATAAAAGTGCTCAGAATAGGCTACATATGCGACATTACGCCCTAACCCGCCCTCTACTCCTACCCCCTGGCCGCGCGGATATTCACCCGGGAAATCTTGCCGCGCGATGACAATCTGGCCGCGCGATGCCATTCGCTTCACTTTTTTAAACTAAGGACCCCCCCCCCCAGACATTTTTTGTGGGGTCAAATATATATGGCTCGATGCGCGCGAACATTCCCTACACGTTGATGTACTTTTCATCGATATTTGCAAGGGTCGCCCAAATCGTCATACCTCCGCACAGGAGTGCCTATATACTATAGAGGGTACGCAGCGGAGAGGTTAAGGGGACCGACCGGTTATTTAGGCTTAAAAAGCTCGAAATCCTGAAAATACCATTAGGTGTTTACTCAATATCTCTTCATAAGCCAGTGAAATGATATTACTGAAAACCCATTGGAAAATTATTTTATTTTTTTCCAAACTAACTTTTCCTGTATTTCTATAAACGTTATATAGCGAACTTTTAAATTGACATGCTCAGTAACTACTGGTCGTACGAGGATTGTACATCTATAAATGGAAAGAGCGTAAAATACTCTACAACCTCCCATACGCTTTATCTTCTATTCTGCCGTGATCCTGCATAAAATACTGTAAACAAAATAAAAATACAATTTTTTTTTTAAATGTTCACATAATTACCTTCGACTTTCACGTTTTTCTCAAAACCTGTTTTGTCACCCTTTGGGATCTTATATCTAAGGTATTATTGGACCTATAGGGATGGTGTGTATACCATTGGAAAGGGAATTAAAAACACTACATTATTTATAACGCTAATTTACTCTAGCCAACTTTGTTTGTTTGTACCATGTTGTCACAGTCGTAAAATTCTACAAAATAATTTCACCTTAAGGGGGTAGGTATACCCTTCATTCAATACCATTTAAATGATGGACTATCTTTTACAAATTATGAAGGGCAGCACATGTATAGCACACAGTGAATTTCATGGTAATCCATTTATAATTTTTTTTATATGAATTAAAAAAAAAATAACTGATTTTTGTTTATTACTTTGCAACTATCGTGTGCAGCATGTGGCTCATATTTTTGTGTCTGATTATTAACATTCAAAGACAGATTTTGTCTTATAGAAAGGTTTTTTGTGGATATAATAATGCTGTTGTGATTTTTTTATTAAAGAGCTATTTTTTGTATTATTTTTATTTTTTTAAATACATGCCATGCAAGTTCAGAGTGCCACAGGAGGTTATCTATGCATAATATTATTCCTTAAATTGTCCCCTTTAAAATGAGACCTTTTGCATTGAATTCCAACAAGAAATAATGGAGTTATATCAGTTTAAACAATGCAAAACTTAGTTTTGAGAAAACGCGCATCAAAGTTTGTCAACGCTGTACTACAGTCTGTATTAAGTTGTTACCGAATATTGTGTGTGATCAATTGATCTTGGCTTTAACCTGAACAGCAATGAGGTTAAGTTGCCAGATCTCGCTTTCTAAAGCAAAACAACAACAAATGGAATAGAATCGGGGAAAAAAAGGGGAAAACTGTGTAGTACAGAATTGTTTACATATTAGCGTCACGCACGTGTTCAGGCAGGGTATTTAATTCAATCCCAGCCTATATAGTATGGTATATATATGCGCATAGAGCAAAACAAACTTGGGGGAATGTTGCCAACATGTGGAGGTATTTACTGAGACAAATTTATGATTTTTCGGTTATGGTCGATTTTTCGGTCCCAAAATGCTATACCTTCCCCCTTAATTCATAATCACCTAAATACAAATATATACAATATATATAAATCGTTTTTTTTTTAAACTACAGACACACCTTTTGTGAGTTGTTTGATTACATACAGCAGGTGCTATAGAGATTTCGGTAGTAGTTATATGTGTCTTACTAGTGCTATACTAGTGTTCAACCTTGTTTTACCTTTTTTTAGGGAAGGCAGAAGGGTAAGGGACTTGTCACACAAATATGGAACCGATTGGTGCAGTCGTTTCGCCGCCACAGATTTTCCTTTGTTTTCGTCGTGAGGCGACCGATAGTCAGTGAGTGGGTGGGGGGATGGGGTTGTGTTGGTGGTGGCAAGAAGCCAGAAGGGTAAGGTACATGTGGTAGAAAAATGAAAGCCATAGGTGCAGTCGTTTCACTGCTACAATTTGTTTTCGGCGAGTCCGTATATATACGGACCTGGCACTGGGTGTGACAAGACCCTAGTCCGTATATATACGGACCTGGCACTCAGGGGGTTAATGGCCTAAGTGGCCACAGCCAAAATGGCTATAATATAATTATTCCCTCTGGACTTTCTCCATGCCCGATAAGATAATTATATTTTGATATATGTGACACAGCCCTTGTATCCAACACAATATCCTGCTTGCAGCACTGCTCGAACGCAATACAATGTTGCTTGCAGCTTTAATTATTATTATTATTATTATTATTATTATTATTATTATTAACGAAAGAATATTTCTGATTGGGGATATGAATGGTTAGGTGGGTGATTGGAAAGTTGATGGAGTGGTGGGAGGGTGGGGGGTACCGTCAGAGGTGAATGGGAATGGTAGTGCACTTGTGGACGTATGTGTGGGGAGGAGTTTTGGATAGCCAACATCTTCTTCCGACACAGAATGATACACAGGTACACATGGAAAGTGGTGTGGACGATGAAGGATAAGACAGTGGTGGAACGAAAGTCACTGATTGATCATATATGTGTGGATGAAAGAATGAAGAAATCTGTGATGGATGTTAGGGTGTATAGGGGTATTGGAGGGGGTCTGTCTGATCATTATGTAGTAGTAGCTAAGGTTAGGATACAAAAGAAGTGGGTGAGGAGAGCTGGAGGGAGGCGAGAGGAAGGTGGAATGTTGAGGAGGGTAGAGAGGCTGCAGGAGGAGGAAATCAGGGAAGAGTACAGGAGGGCAGTAGAAAGACGACTAGGTGTGTTCGACCTGGAAGATCTGGAGGAAGTGGAGGAGATAAGCAAGGTGTTTAAGGAAGAGGTCTGTGCAGCATGTGAGGAGGTGTGTGGAGTGAGGAGAAGAGGGGGGGGAGTGAAAGGTACAGCATGGTGGACAGAAGAGGTAAAAATAGCTGTGGAAGATAAGAAGAACGCGTATAGAGAGTGGTTGGGTAGTAGAGGTAATGAAGATTTGGAGAGGCAGAAACGAGCGAGGTACGTGGAGAGAAAGGGAGTAGTGATGGAAAGTATGAGAAGAGTAGATGAGGAATTTGGAAGGAATCTGAGTGTAAAATGGAGGGAGTGTAAGAAACTGTTCTGGAAAGAAGTCAAGAAAGTTAGGGAAGGTAGCAAGGGAAACAGTAAGAGTGTGAAAGATAAGAATGGGAGAATGCTAGCCGAGAAGCAAGCGAGAGTCGAAAGATGGAGGGAGTACTTCAACGAGTTGCTAAATGTAAGGAATGAAGAGCCAGCAAACATAGTTGGATGGGGTATGGGAGGGAGAAGAGGAGAAGTAGTGGAGGAGGAGGTGGGGATCAGGAGGTCAGAAGTGTGGGAAACAATTAAAAGAGTGAAGTTGGGGAAAGCACCAGGAACAGATGGAGTGTGTGGGGAAATGTTGAGGTATGGTGGTGAGATAGTGATCGAATGGGTATGGAAAATGTGCAAACTAGCATGGGAGAAGGGGAATGCACCCGATGACTGGAAGACTGGCATAATAGTCCCCCTATATAAGGGCAAAGGGGAAAGAGGAGTGTGTGGTATCCACTGAGGAATATGTCTTATAGGCGTAGTAGGGAAGGTGTACAGTAGGGTAGTGATTGAAAGAGTGAGAGTGAGAACGGAAAAATGGATAGGCGACGAGCAGGGAGGTTTTAGGAAGGGAAGAGAATGTGTAGATAAGACTTTTACCCTGAACTGTGCTGTGGAGAAATATCTGGAGAAGAAACAAAGGGTGTATGTTGCCTTTATGGACTTGGAGAAGGCCTATGACAAAGTGGATAGAGAAGGCATGGGGAAAGTACCTAGAATATACGGAGTAGATGGCAAGTTGCTGAAAGCAGTGAAGAGCATGTATGAGGGTGCAATGGCGGCAGTACATGTGGAGAATGATCAGAGCGAGTTCTTTGACCTGAGTGATGGGTTGAAACAGGGGTGTGTGATGTCCCCGTGGTTGTTTACTGTATATATGGATGGAGTCATGAAAGAAATACTAGGAAGAGCAGTGGATGTTGGTGTATCGCTGAAAAGGGAGGGAAATGAGTGGAAGCTGCCTACACTGCTGTTTGTGGATGATACAGTTCTGATTAGCGATAATGAATGGGAGTTGTAGGGTCTGGTAAATGAGTTTGGATAGTGTGCGAAAAACGGAATTTGAAGGTAAATGCAGGGAAGAAAAAGGTTATGGTCTTCGAAAGGGGTAAAGTCACAGAGTGTGAGGTGAAGTTGAACGGTCAGGCTATGGAGATTGTAAGCTCTTTTAAGTATCTGGGCAGTGTGTTGAGTAAAAATGGGACTATGGATGAAGAAGTGCGGGAGAGGGTGCAACAGGGGAAGAGGGTTGTAGGAACGTTGAAAGCAGTAACAAGAAATAGAGTGATCAGTATGGAAGTGAAGAAGTCCTTGCATGACAGTGTGGTAATCCCGACACTAACTTACGGAAGCGAAGGATGGACATTCGGGAAGAGACTCAGACCAAGAGTGAGAGCGGTGGAAATGAGTTACTTGAGAAGTGCGTGCGAAGTTACAAGGAGTGATTGACAGATGAATGAGGAAGTAAGAAGGAGGTGTGATGTGGATGTAGATGTGCTGGAAAGTGTGAAAAGGAACAACTTGAGATGGTTTGGCCATATGGAACGTATGGAAAGCGAGAGATTGACTAAGAGGGTGTACGAGAGTGATGTGGAAGGACAGAGAGGGAGAGGTGGAATGATGGAGGGAGGAATTATATGAATTAAGGCGGTGCTGGATGGGAGGAGTGGCGACGGCTGACTGGGGACAGAGGTGCATGGGGACGGTTCGTTCGTGGCCACCCCTTCGTGGATCACGGCGTCAGGCAATAGATAGATAGATAGATTATTATTATTATTAATTATTATTTGGCAAGGTGAGACCACCTGTTGGGGGAGGAAAGGATAGTTGGGGACGTGTTTTCATCATGGTCAATGTTGTGATAATTGTCATTATTGTCATATTTACGCTCATCATCAACACTGGTATAGTGATCACAAGGGTATTTTTATGAGATGTTAGTGGGCTTATGTTACGAACTGGCACTCGGGTACACAAGGGCTCTCAATCAGGACTCGAATATGGCTCGCTGCC
>JAGKTK010004793.1:25570-39906 GCA_018397895.1 Paralithodes camtschaticus | reverse complement strand
CATCTACCAATGGCACGGCGTGAGGTCGAACTGCCGACCCTTCGATCAGCAGCCATACGCACTTTTGACTATGCCATGTGGGCTGTGAGAGTGAGACATTGGGGGATATAGGGCACACTTTTATGGCCACATTGCCGTCACCACCCTCGGTAATATGAAAGAAACAAGAATGATGAAAAGAAAATGTCAGAATTGGCTATGGAAAGTAGAGAACACCAACCCTCACCTACAGATCCAGCCCACCATAACATTGAGTATTTATTAAATATATCAAAAGTAGATAAAAAAGGTAAGCTGTTGGAGGTAAGACAGGAATACTGAGTGGGACTGTACCTTTTGTAGTGTGAAAGAGAATGACTCTAACGATAATATGACCTCCTAACTGGGCCACTCCCGGCAGTAATCATACCATACAACACTGAACCAACACATGTTAATAAAGGTTTACAAACTATTATAAGTAACTATACCTGCTGTAATGTGAGAGAGAAGGGCCCTAGCGTCAATATGGCCTCCTGACTGAGCCCCTCCTGACAATAATCATACCATGCAGCACTGGTCACCATACTCAGGTACAGGAAGGCAGCACACACTCCCACACGCTCCACACGGCTGAACCGGGACCTGCACGGATCAAGGGAGACTTAGATATATTTTACTGATTAGATCCGAGTAACATCATTATACTGTATAGTCTATTTTGTATTCTAAGTTAAAGATGCCCATGAGGGGTTTAGGGTGCTACCACAATAACTTTGTGAGTTTGCCTTTTATATAAATACAAGTGTGTAATAACAAGAGCTGAGATATGAACCATGAGGGCTTGCAGTCTAGAACGGTGGCGGAGGTATGTGCTCTACCGATCACCTCTTAAATTGAATCACTTCTTCCTTGTGCACATCCTATCTGCCCACCAAATTTCGTGAAAGTCGGTTTGTAACCTTTTGAGATATGAAATTAATAAATTAGATTATATCTTATTTAGACAGACAAATGGAGGCAAACACATAAACTCCTCCAACTTCGTTGGCAGAGGTAAATCGGCAGAGCTGATTCCGAACTATTGGATTTTACGGATTGTCATGTGCCGGATTACGCGTCTTTTAACCCGTGGAGCGTGTAATTGAGGTGTTTAAGAGTGCCGCGTATGTGAAAACAATCCTTCGATTCTGACAGAGTTTGTTTTATATACCATATAAAGCATTAGTTCTTCTCCATATGCATTTTGTTTACTTATATGATGAAAATTGAAGAGTGATAAAAGAAGTGGGAACAGCAAATGCCTGGTGGAAAACGTGTTTTCGCCGGGCAGTCGCATTGTGGGGCGGCTGGTTTGAGAGACATACATCTCAGGGTCTCGCAAGCTACTGAGCAGCCCGCCCGAGATCTCAGACTGCTATAGGGTCGGAATATGACTCCCCCCTGTCTCCGAGCCCGCCTGACGATAATTGGCGCGGAAAATAACCGATAAATGAGGGAAGTAAGATAAATAATAGCGATAAATGAGGAGGGGGTGCAAAAGAGGGGAAGTGGGAGGTGGATTAGGACATATGTGGAGGAATAGTAAGAGGTACTGGAGGGCATATCTCACCTAATCACATATTGCTTTGTTTTCAGTGCCTGTGTGGCATTTTGAAAGTGTTTTCATGGATTTGCTTCCGTGAGGCCTATTGCATATGCTATGTAGACACTTCTGTGAGGCTTATCGCGCTTGCCAGGTTAATTAAACATATATAAGTGATAACTTGTTTTGAAGCACAATGTGGCCTATATTGTACCTGGGTGGTCTGCAGAACACCGAGAGCCAGATGTGGGAGTCCTTCATGCCTCTCTGTTTCTGGGACTCATACAGGTGAGAGAAGTCCTTCAGTCCTTCCAGGTCGCTGGCAGTCAAGGTTACATCGAGCTAGAGGGCAGAAACAAATATATAAGAGCAGATAATGGTAGTAACCCCTTCAATCAGACTACGATTACTTTGCTCTTTCATTCCTAATGCCAGATAATTATAATCAGCTTAAGGAGCTTTTGGTATCAAAGGGTTAAAGGGGTCAAGAGGATCAAAGGGTCAGTTGCCCTCTCAATTGAATGATTTTTTTTCTTCTGATGATATAAAACGCAAGCATTATGTCACACTGAAAATACTAACTTGTCATAGAGACCAGATAGCACAAGTATTTAGAAACACAATTTTTAGCTTGTCAGGTTAACAAGATTTTACATCAATTTAATTTAACAGGACATGATCAAATATAGTGTTGATTAAAGTCTCATCTAAATGATCGAATAACCAATCATACTTACAAACTAATTCTGCTCATAACTAGAGGGGCACTAAGGAGAGCGCATATCTCCGCCTACGCTGGAGTACGTATACGCTCTAATGATCGCCTCTTAAATGGAATCACTTCTTCCTTGGTATATATCCTATCTGTCCACCAAATTTCATGAACACCGTTTAATAACTTTGTGAGCTGTGTAAGCTGGAGGAGGTATGCGCTCTACTAATCACCTCTTAAACTGAATCACTTCTTCCTTGGCGCATAAAATAAATTATTATTATCTTATCTGCCCACTAACTTTCGTGAAAATCGGTAAATAACTTTGAGATATCTTGCTTACAGACAAACAGACAAACGGAGGCAAAAACATAAACTCCGTCCAATTTCCTTGGCAGATATTTTAACATGTGAGAACAATATTAGTTTGGTTAGTTGTTACTGATTGTATTCACAGTGCATTTATGATTCTGTAATTAATTTAGCGTCAAAGAGGGCGTCCTGGTGTTCTGGTCTCACCTTTCCATCATCCCTGTCTATAGCGAGCCATCTGTTAGCGAGGAACACTGTCTTGTCTCTGGTCTGTAGGTCCCTCACACTGATAAAGGCCAGCTGCCATGACGCCCAGTCCGCCTTCTGTAGTCGACCCATCCTATCACTGGCGGAGGTCTTCTTCTTCTCTCCTCCGTCAGGCACGTCCTCCTGATACAGTGTTTACAGTTAGATGGGTTTACACAACCGCTTTTTTACAAATTTATTTACCCAAGCGCTTTTTACCACAACTTTATACCCAAGCACTCAAATTTTATCTGGCAGTTATTGAAATTTACTTCTATAAGAATTCTGTCCCTTGATAACAATGTAGTTACCAATACCAGTGCTCAAATGTTTGAAAATTTTGCCAGAAAATAGTTGCAGGAAACAGAGTTAGCATAAATCTATAATAATAAACCCATTAAAAGGTATTAATGGTGGTAATAGGCCAATATTATACAAGGAAATACAGTAAAGGAAAATCCACCATCAATATACCCAATGATTTCATATACCTTTATCATTATAGCCTTCCATTTCTAATATACCTATATTATCATTACCTTCCTATTTTAGAATATAGAGCATTGTTAATTGAGCCTGACCTGCCATGTCCGTCCCACCCCCTGGTCCTGCTCCACCCCTCCAGAGTTATCATGCCACACCCTCAGGTACTCCAGTTCTCCCAGGGGCCTGCAAGAGGAACCAGGGCCAGTGTTATTATTAGTGTAATGATATTTATATAATAATTATAGTAATAAATAATAATTATATTAAAATTATATATATACAGTATATACATATATAAATAAACGGCCAAAGTATTCTAACCTGTCAATGTAACTTAAATAACCTTAATTTAGTGTGATCAAACCAAATCTATGCCACTCTTAATTTAACTTAACCTAATCTAAACTGTTTAGTACTGTGGCCGTTTAGGCTTTGTCCATTTGGTTTGCGGCTGTTTGAGTTTTGTCCATTTAGTTTGTAGCCGTCTGGGTTCTGTCCATTTCGGTTGTGTCCGATTGGTGGTTTCTGGCCGTTTAGGATTGTGGCCATTTAGGATTGTGACCGTTTAGGATTGTGGCCGTTTAGGATTGTGGCCATTTTGGTCTGCTTCCATTGCCAAAATAACCAACCTTACCTAGGAACGGCCAGAACGAAGGAGTCAATGCCGTTCCTGGTAAAGATGGTTCGTTCCTTGTCCTCCAGAGTCCTCACCTCACTCTCACCACATTCACCGGATAGCATGATCTGCGGGGGATATTAGGCGATGAGGAGATACATGTTGAAAGAATGAAAGAGGAGCGATATTATGCTTTATTAATTTCACATTATGCAAAAATAAACACGCAAACACAGATGTTGGAAAATTGTAACTGGTCAACTGAGCTGATACAATGTCCTGCAAAGATGCATCCTTAGATCGATTTGAAAAAGGGATAGGTGTTTGGTCCTTGGCTTAGCTGCTCTTAGAAGAAAGTAATGGAGGAAAGTGCATCACGAGTATTCGTTCATTCGCTTACTTGGATCATTTTGCATGTTTGTATGTCTTCAAGTTTAAAGGTCAATAAGAAGGAAGTCATGATGATGTGGTTCTGATCTTACCTGGATCTTGGATCTTGTGGACGCTGTGTTGGCTCCCCCGGTGTAAACAACAAGGTGGTAGAGGTAGCGGTCTTGGGGGTCATTGTCGGCCAGGGGCGTTACACCAACCTAGACATGGAACACACAAGCGAGGCATTAATTCTTTCAAGTGTTATGATTAATCTTATATTTTATTCTTATGATAGGAGTTGCTTTTTGCTGACGAATTAGTGCTGATTTCAGATAGCTTGGAGGACATTGTAGACATTTTTGTAAGGGAAGGGAATAACACCAGTGGTTATAGGGTTAAAGTGGATACAACGAAGGAGATGGTGAATGGAGTAACGTTGGCACTGTAGTGAAGAGCATGTTCTGTATTTAGGAAGAGTGTGGGTAGCCAATCTATACAGTGTATTGTGTGTGAGTGTTATGTACATTATAAGTGTAGTAGTGAGGAAGATAAACTGAGTGCTGTGGTTAATTTTACTTGTGTTACATGTCTTGGAAAGTTGGGAACTGCCGAGGCAGGTATAGGATGGCGAGAGTTGACACTGGGGATGTGTCTCAGCAGTGTGTTGATCAATTCCATTACCTTGGAGGTATAATCCATAATCACCACTGAGGGTGGTGCAGAGGCTTACTCTGTTTCAAGAGATGATTATGGGTGGAGTAAGTTCATAAACTAAATACCACTATTGACAATGAGGGGTATCTTCCTCTATACAAAGGGGAAGTTGTATGCTGCATGTGAGAAATGTTCTATTATATGGCAATAAGACGAAGGCAGTTAAAGAGTATTACATCCAAATATTTAAGCGTACTAACATTAGTATGGTGAGATGGATGTGTAATGCCCCACAGTGAGGAAACAAGGACAAGTGAGAGAATGACTTGAAAAAGAATGTATGACTTGGCTCTGCGTTGGTATATGTGGCAGGATGACGCTCCAGGCAATGACACAGACAAAGCTCTTGTGAAGGGGTCGGGGTAAACCGTCGTTGTGGCCTGTCCTTGGTTCACATCTTGGTAATTCTACCTTGTATTATTTATTAACAGTGCAGGTCTCTCACCTTCTCCAAATCATTCCGATCCATGAACCTGGCCCACAGCCCCAGCACCAGCATCACTACCGCCGTTATTATTAGAGTCACATAGATGGATAAGTTGTCCGTGAAGCCGGCGTTAACAAAGATGTAGTGGAAGCTCAGGACGTTGGGCGTCGGCAGGAACCCAGAGGCGAAGGCGGTCAGGTGGGTCGACTTGCAGGTAGTTAGCAGGTAGGAGGACGAGATCACCTGGTGGATATAAGTGCATTCATAGAGGAGAATATTGTGTTCAGTCATGTGATATATGGCTTGAAATGAGGTACAGGTGCATATCGATTCCATCCAAAAGCTTCCAAATACTCAACAAGGCCATCCAAGATTAACAAATAAAAACAGTAAGGATTTTAGATAGCATTGATGGGCTCTGGCAAGGCACTGGTTGGTCACTATGGCCCGTATCTAGTCATCGAACAAATTGAATTAGTTACTCTTTTCCATAATATAAGGTAGACAATCATTGGTATATTGAAAGTTATAAAATTCACCAAACTGGTAAATGAAGTGCCTCACCTCCATGCCAAGACTGGACCACCTGTCATGTTTATCATCAAAGTAGTAACAGCCAGAGGTGAAGATACGCACAGAGTAGTTGGCGTCATACTTCCAACTGGGGGAAAGGAAAGAACTTATATAACAACACATGCTCCATTTGAGTCTCTGAACATTTAATATTAAACTCTGCAGTATGTTGGGTATTATTGAATATATGATTGCATTTTCTCCTTTGGGTTTAATACAGATTCACTAAATGTTTACATATTATGGCTCGTGAGTGTACAACGTATGTGCACTTCAGCATAGGCTCTTCACAAGAAAATACTATAGCTAAACATAATGCAATCCAATGCAATATTATATTGAAATCATACCGGTACCATATAAGTAGGCTACCCCCTAGGAGGAAGATGCTAAGTGCCACCTCTGCCATAGCAACATAAACAGGATATCCAAAAGCTGACATCTAACCTTTACTCCATTACCCGAAAAGATCAGAGATTTAAGCGAGCCGTGCTTACCAAATAGGTGATTAAGTGTTTGACAGGTTACTCCTATACCCTGTTCCAAATTAGTAGTCCAGATATCGTGAACCCTAGCCTATGTAACTAAAAAAGGGCCAGAGCGAAATGCGAATGGGCTGTAAATTTACGCACCTATTTCCTGGATGACCTTTCCCAAATAGTACATATATTAGCTTGATTACTCTAGTCGTTTGGGAGTTATAGAGGTTAATGTTCAAGAGTGTTGGCCTACATACATGGAATAAGGTATAGTACCCATATACTGTATAAACTATAATGTGACCTCACTCAAATATATCGTTGTTGAGGGTGGGTCTGGTGCCGTTGGTGAGGTTGGTGTTGGTGAGGAGGGCTTGGTCATCAACAGTGAAGGTGTTGGTGAAGGTGTCGGTGAGGGACCCCACTGCCAGGAAGAACCGACCTGTCCGGTTCTGGATCACATCACTACCCAGGAACATGTCCGACAGTTCAACTGGAGGATCAAAGTGCACCAGTTTGGGATATCATTTTTTTTAAGCAAGGAAAATAAGGAAATATGAGACAGCAGTTTAATGTTTCTACAGTATTATATTATTTATCTAACACCCTGGTTAGGAGTATTTGGTATAATCTCACTAGTATCAGAAAGTTGTATGACTAGAGTGCACGCAGCGGGCCGATTTTAGTAGTCGGTAGTTTTATTTAATTTATACTAAACTAGTGGATAGATTCTCATCAATAGTGACAAAGATCCGATATGCCAATACAATGGTAAATAGAATACTCATTTAAATATTACTCGAAGGTCAAGGTCCCAGTTGTGGGTTAGACATTAAGGTGTAATGCATTAACATAGTTACTATATATTCAAGTTTTACACATTTTCAAAAAATTAGTTGCTCTTTATATATGGAGAGGAAAATAGCAAATATCCAGATATATTCACTGAAAGTGAAGATGAATATCAGAAAGTCAAGCTCATCTACTGTAATAATATTTCCTAAGCTAACCAAATTAACCTTAACTTAGCCGGGTGTGATGCTGCGGTTGATGTGTTTGTTTATCACCATTCACTGCCTGCTCAAAAACTGGGCTAGGGTGGGTGCCCTGATAAATCAGGGACTTTAGTGGACAGTTGTCACAGATTGCTAGACCATGCCGTCCACCACAGCACTGGTGTCTGCCAAATAGTACACTGGCTGGCTCAAGACTCGAACCCTCGACCTCACGGTTTGCAGGCGAGTGCTCTAGCAACTGCGCTACAGCCTGTATTGTATTCTACCCTCTCTGTTTCACCCTATTAGTTTGGCGATTCTATGCTGTTTCGTCCCATTGGTTTGGCAATTATGAAAACAAGTAAAATAAAATGTTTGCCTCATTCAGGCGTCGGTACTCTCCGGGTGAGTTATGGCGAGCCTGCAATTAAGAAGAGACCGAAATAATTTTGACTGAAAAATGCACACATTTAGCTTGAAGGTGGATCAGGGCAGCATTTTTTTTTTCTTAGCATGAGAGGGGGTCTTGGGAAGCGCTTTTTTAGTTTAGGGGACACACTACATATAAATTCCTTGACAATAACAGAATCAATCAAAACCAATAATACTATCTATCTCTCAACTGTATCTATATATGTATATATGACGCCCCATAATGTCGGATGAGCTATTATTTGGCGTATTTGATTGGTCCGGTCCCCTGTAAACCCTAACCACCTTACCGTGGGCGTTCTCCGGGTGTAGGAGTATCTCATAGTGGTCAGGTGTTGGCAGGTGCTCGTGTGATAACAACAGTACCATCTTGTCCGCTGAGGCCCCCGTGGCATTAAACTGTTGGTAATAAGGACACGCAATGTTAACCCAATATAGAAAAAGTAAACCTACAAATTGATATTTTTTATTGCAATGACAACTAATTGGTAGAACAAGGGATAACCAATAAGATCACCCTCAGATAGATAGGGTCAATTACAATTCCTGTGTCTAACCTCAATGTTGACAGCTGATCCATGAGAGTTAAGAAGGAACTGGTGGTAGACGAAGGGTACGTGCATCATTCTGTTCTGGGCCTCTTCAACTGTCACAAGAACCGGGTCTGTAACGTAGGGTGAACATAAGGAAGCTGTAGTAGTGGTAGTAGTAGTATTAGCAGTAGTAGTAGAAATAGTAGAAGTAGTAGTAGTGGTGGTGGTGGTAGTAGTGCCTGATCCTGAACGAAGACTGTAGGAATGAGTGTTGTTTTCAAAGAGAACACAGATTAAAATTCCCATTTCTATAGGTAACAAAATTTTTCAAGTTGTGACGGTGCTGCGAAGGAAGAGAAATATTTCAGAATACAAGTGTAAAATACCTACCCGGGAGGTCCTCTGGTGCCCTGGGGACTTGAACAATGATTCCGTCGGTGAGTCCCGCGATGTTGACCAGCTTGCCCTCCAGGAACACGTCCAGGCTGATCACACGGGTCTTCTTTGATAGTTTCTCGCTTGTAGGGGCGTACGACTGGGGAGACGAGGAGGAATAAGGGACATTGACTAATAACTAATTATAATAGAACTGACATACCTGACTAAAATTATAACTAACTACATACATACATACTGTACACACGGGTTTAAAGACCGCAACCGTCCACAATGAATGTGGCTTCCATGGTACAATCACAGTACTGCACACAGTGCACAGCTATCATAACACGGTGGTTACAGTCTTTACTGCAGCACAGTACAAAAAAGTAACTGATGAAGCTGATTGACTTATTTGATAACTAACTGTGAGAAGATAGAAATTACAATTTCAAGTTATTTCTAACTTTGATGAGACTGACTAATTTTATAACCAATTATAATAAGACTGGCATTACAGGTATATGACTAAAATAATAACTAACTGTGGGAAGAGAGACATGACAGACTAGAACTTAGACAGTTTCTCTTTTGATTTTACATACAACTGGGAGAACCAGGAAGATCAGCATCAGAAATATTAAAGAAAAACGTCTGATTCCTACGAACAAAAATGAATTAAGGGACAAACTATAAACTACTAACATGTGTGATCCCCGGCCACTCCACAGCAGCGAGGGAGAAGGAGTCATTACAGTGGCTCCCTCCCAGGTAACTGGAGGGACAGAACCTCCGGGGCAGCTGTATATGACCATTATCAGTCACCTGCACGTCCAGCCCGTTCTCCAATGACTGCTCTGATAGCCTGAGGGGGAAATATAACAATTTCAGTGCAATGACATTCATTATATTCTGGTAATTATTGTTAGGTGACGACGCCTATCATCCATATTCTGTGGCCAATATGTTGGTCAGAGAATGTATCTATGCTGGGAAGTGCATCGGATAATTGACGAATTACACTTTCTAGCATCACATCAAGGTGTTTGACAATATAGCCCGGGGCGCTAGTAAGGATGTACTGAACTGTAGATGGGAGCAGTGTGCTGCTCCCAACTGTCTTAGGTGGCCCTGTGGTGGTAATGGGGTTTGGGAGACTAGGACTCCTACATAACTACCGTGGTAGAGTTGGGTATTACCTTTTCTGCTTCAACAACTGCCTTTGAGTAATTACGGCTCATACGTGCATACAGTAGATGTCTGTCTAGATCTTTTGAAATATAGTATTGATTTTTCCTAATGGATTTTGAGCAGATCTGCTGGAGTGGATTCCGAGTTAAATAATTACAGCATTTAATAACTTATGTATGTATATATGTATTCTTAGTCGATTTTATACAGATTAACTCAATGACTGCGGGAATACTATATATAAACTAAAGACATAACTGGGGAAATTGTCGAAATTGTCGCACTCAACCTCAGTCCACCTCACTCAACCTCAGCCCACCTTACTCAACCTCAGTCCTCCTCAGTACACCTCACTACCTCAGTCCACCTTACTCTACCTCAGTCCACCTCCCTACCTCAGTTCACCTCACTCTACCTCAGTCCACCTCACTCTACCTCAGTCCACCTCAGTCCACCTCACTCTACCTCACTACCTCAATCCATCTCACTCTACATCAGTCCATCTCACTCTACCCCAGTCCACCTTACTCTACCTCAGTCCACCCCACTCTACCTCAGTCCACCTCACTCTACCTCAGTCCACCTCACTCTACCTCAGTCCACCTCACTCTACCTCATTCCACCTCATTTTACCTCAGTTCATATCACTCTACCTCAGTCCACCTCACTCTACCTTAGTACACCTCACTACCTCACTCTAGCCCAACGTGAATTACTCTACCTCACTACATCAGTCCAACTCAATCCACCTCACTAAACCTTACTCTTGCCCAACGTGACTTACTCTACCTCAATCAACCTCACTACCTTACTCTAACCCAATGTTACTTACTGTACCTCACTCTACCTCAGTCAATCTCACTACCTCAATCCACCTCACTCCAACTTACTTGGAGACTCTCATGGTGGCTCCCTTGGGGGCATAGGCTTGAACGGTCTCACCCTCCACACACTTCTTCTCCATCTCCACCCCTATCTTCCGCTGTATCTCCATCATGTTCGATACCTGGAGGAGAAAGGCGAAAAGTGGGAGCTAAAACTGAAGGAGGGAAGGAAATTTAGTGCACAGCGAGAGCGAGCGAGCGAGCGAGCGAGAGAGCGAGAGAGATCTGAATCCTCCAAACACTTCTCCGCCATGGTCAAAATCTAGAATTCTAGATGGAGGAGGGAGATGGTTATCTAATGACAGCCAGAATATAAGACAGAAACACGGCATGGTATTCTGAAAGAGTTAGGATTCTTGATATGTTGAGCTATAGGTAAATAAAAACTAAAAATAAAACACACATACACACACACACACAAATCTAGTCTGAAAAGAGCAATGCTAAGCGTAAGACATAATACACATAATACAAATTTACGTTTTTCTCTTACACACTTTTCCTAACCTAACCTAACAAATCTTTCACACTGTGTTCGTGTGTGCGTTGCCAAACCCTGCCCCAAACCTGTGGGACGCCGCTCAGAAAGGGTCATGGTCACGGCTAGAGACTGTGGCATCCGAGTGTACCTCCAAAAGTTGATATCAGGTAAAGATTCTTGACAACTTGACCTAGCGATGCGATGCGTGACAACCCTAATGTTCATGGCCACCCCTTCGCGGGAATTACGCGGTCTGGAAAAAAATCAAATATAACATATGGCTTCAACTCAGCCCTAGTTAGCTTCGAAAATGTATAGACAGCCTTACGGTCTGCGAATGTACAGTCGAGGTCATTAATGCTGATACATATACTTTAGAAGCTGTCTCGTGCTGAATTGAATCTCCATATTAATGCTTGACTACATACTTGCCTTTCGGAAGTTCTTTTACATTTTTCGAGGCTTAATATTGTATCCGAATTAATTACTGCAACTGTACATAATTGTGCGTCCCACCTGTTCCTTGGCCTTGAGTCGGGTGGTCTCCAAAACGTTCCGCTCAAGCATTTCCTTACGACTGGTGGGGATCTGAAGGTCCACTGTAAATATAAAAACACAGGTTATTATAATTTAATAATGAAAAAGATAAAATAAAAAAACATTGGGTAAAATTGCCATATGAGGGCTAAACTCCTAATTGACCACTTGCGATTTTCGGGCTATAAGGAAGTTGGAGCCTCAGTATGATGATCAACATTTAGCAGAATTTAATACAATATCGTAAGTTTTTGATGGATAGAAAGATTGATTGATATAATAGTACATGTTTATGTATGTACTACAACTGTTTTAGCTGGTAATTCTGCTACAGTATATATCAATGTCTACAGCGCCAACTACATTATAGCCCGAAACTCGCCAATGCTAAATTAAAACGTCGTCATCGAACTAATAGACCACTTGCGAGTTTCAGGCTATAAGGAAGTTGGAGCCGTAAACATCGTAAACATCGTAAATATCGATATTAAACAGAAAGGAAATGATAATGTAGATTTCTAATGGATAGAGAGCATGGTAAATTTGGTTGTACGTATTTACATAATATGTACTACGACCATATTTTAGTTGTTAATTCTGCTAAATATCGATGTCTACAGCTCCAACTTCCAAATAGACAGATACTAACAAGTGGTCAATAATTATCCATTGACAACACAGGATGGAAGGTTTATTATATTACAATCATGAAGGTGTTTCTTGTGTGAGTGTGTGTGTGACTGTGTGTATGTGTGTGTAGCTGTGCGACCTAGTGTTTGTGTGTATATAATATGACTGAGTGTGTGTGTGTGAGTATAGGTGTGTGTGTGTGTGTGTGTGTGTGTGTGTGTGTGTGTGGGTGTGTGTGTGTAGGTTATAACTATGTATGTGTGTTTTACGTACTATCGTCGCCTATGTCCGTCTCGTAGTCCCAGTCCTTGGCGGCGTCCGCGTCCGTGGGAGGTACACTGTCGGCGTTCTTATCGTCCAAAATCTCGTTCACGCCCTGTACGTGATAAAGGGGGGGGGGGGGCGTAGTGTTATTAACCCCTTCTGTCTAACTATATGTACGTGATAATGGTGTACGTGACAAGATTGTACGTACTAAGGATATAGTCGAGACAAGGGTGAACGTGAAATGCTGTACATGGTAAGGGTATGAAAAGGATGTACGTAATAGGAGTGTATACAATAATGGTATACATGATAAGTGTGTACGTAAAATAGTAACAAAATATGCTCGGAAATTTTGCCTATCAAACGAGTATTTATATATATATATATATTTCTTCTTTCGTTTTTTAGTAGTGAGAGATCTTGATACCTACTTGGACCGGAAAGGGGTATGGGTATTAGGTCATCTCGCTACCTGGCCACCTCGTTAACAGAAAACGGGTTGCTTGGCGCCTTTGTGTCACGGTGTTTCCTGTTTATTAAATGCTGATGGTAAATTGCTATTTCCTTACTAGAACACCTTGAGGATCAAACAACCAATATGTTCCTATATTTCTGGCTATTATTAGACGATTTTATTCAGATTAGGTAGGGTATATGGAAGTCAGGTTCAATTGAGATAGCCTTTACCCTTATATTTCCTACAGATCCTTGTAGAGCTGTATACAATTGTCTAATAATAGCCAAAATAAACTGTCAAAACGCGGCATGATCCGCAAGGGGTTAAGTAGAAGACAAACACGTTTCGCCTCACACTCTTTAAAACGTCTATCTTGTGTTTTTCTAGCTGTCGGGACATACAGCCATCGGATGCCCTTTAACTGTATACACCACTATTACTATTACTAATTTTATTATCAGGTCTACTAATATCCTCTTCACCATCATTACGTAATTGTCATCATATTCTGGTTACCATTAGACGATTTTCTTTAGTTTATAATCTACCTCTAGGACTCAAATGGGTAAATACGATCTCGATAACCCTCTTGATAACACCAGTCCTTCTTAAACTGCATAATACTATATTTTGTTGCCAGAATCAAAGCTAAAAAGGAGTCATGTTGCTGAAGGGGTTATGGCCCTTGACGATTATGACGCGTTTAAACCCCTTCTGTACCGGCGACGTCTTTTTAATTCTATGCTAGCGATATTTGGACGGTTGTATGAAGCTTAAAAAAAATCTGTGGTAGTAAAAAGGGTTAAATGAAACGGTTCAAAGCCTGCTAGTTGCTGGAGGTAATTTTTAAACTGAATTCAATTGCCTAATAGTAGCCATAATAAAGTTAAAAGGACGTCGCCGGTACAGAAAGGGTTAACAGTTTATTCTGGCTATCAATAGACGATTTTATTCAGTGTAGACTATTTCATCACCACTATTATTTCTATGCACCACATACCGTCGTAATAGAGCTAATGGCGGAGAGAGAGAGAGAGAGAGAGAGAGAGA
>JAGKTK010004793.1:7477-20550 GCA_018397895.1 Paralithodes camtschaticus | reverse complement strand
ACAATAAATATGGTAGTGTATGTACAAAATGTCCCTCACCACTGCTGTCCTCCACCACCGGCTGTCCTGTGAGTGATGTAATGGCCCAGCTGTAGGCCATGTCATCGTGGCAGTAGTCTGTGCACACACTGGACAGGGCTATGCGGGAGGAAGGGTTTACCAGGAGCCCGGAGAATGACGGACGGCACAGGTTCGGGTCTGCGCACCTGGAAATATTAACCCCTTCAGCATGAAGACACATTTTTCATCATAATCTGGTTACCATTCGACTGCAGTCTTTAGCTTATGATCTACCTTTAGGGCTCATAGGGGTGAATATGATCTTAATAAACCCTCTTAAATAACATTGGTCCTTCCTAACCCTGCTCAGGTAATGTTCCAGACCA
This sequence comes from Paralithodes camtschaticus, assembly GCA_018397895.1. Classification (NCBI taxonomy): domain Eukaryota; kingdom Metazoa; phylum Arthropoda; class Malacostraca; order Decapoda; family Lithodidae; genus Paralithodes; species Paralithodes camtschaticus. The sequence continues at coordinate 20,164 of JAGKTK010004793.1, read as the reverse complement.
GTCGTGAACTTGGAAATGTGGACTCAATATGGTTTCCGGCACTTTAAATGGCTCTCACTCGAAAACTACTGGTTGGATTTTAAATTTCTTGTTACCAATAGAAACTACAATCAATGCTTGATAATTTATTATGTTAGGAACAAATTAAACTACTGTAAATATTAGTCTTTAATCTAAGTGTCAATAAAAAAATAAAAAAATTGTAAAAAAGGGTCAACAAAAGTGAGGCATATCTCATACATTACATAAGCTGGAATAAATTTGGTTGCAGTGCTGTGGAGGGCATGGATGAGGTTCTTGGGTGACCACAAGGCAGAATTCCAGGGTTAGAATGTTTATCTCTATTAGCACAATATTAAAGCTCTCTCTAGACGCATCATACTCAAATTTTCTCACTTTCTCTTTTGACTCACAGAATAGTAAAGCTCTCTACTTACAAAATAAAGCTCTTTCTACACGCACGACACTCAAATTTTCTCTCTTTCGCTTTTGCTTTTGACTCACAGGATAGTAAAGCTCTCTACTTACAAAATATAGCTCTTTCTACACACACAGCACTAAAAATTTCTCTTTCGCTTTCGACTCCTAGGATAGTAAAGCTCTCTACTCACACAATTGATGCTCTTTCTAAACTCTGTACACGGACAACACACAAACTTTCTCTCTTCCTCTTTCGACTCACAAGCTCTCTACTCACACAATACTGATGGCAGGTGGGGCAATACTCAAAACCTCCACCAAGACTTTAGCGAGGGCGAAGCGGGTGTCCCTCTCGACCATGACTGTTAGCTCGTAGGTCTGGTCCACCTCGGTGAAGCTACCGGTGTTCAGTACTAGGCGGCCGGCAGAGTGTTCCAGAGTGCCTGTCGGGGGATACAATGATTAGCCAGAACAGACAGACAGACAGACAGAGATCCGAGAGACAGACAGACAGACAAACAGATGGACATGCAGAGATACAGACAGACACACAGGCAGAGAGACAGACAGATACAATTATTATACCCTATTCCAAATAAGTAGTCCAAAGTTCTTGAACATTAACCTCTGTAACTCACAAATGACTAAATTAATCAAGCTAAAATATCTTGAGTCGCCCCCCCCCCCCCAAAAAAAGGGGTTGAAGAAGAAAAAAATAAAAGATAATAAAGAGGAAAGAATATATATAGATAGATAGAAAATGTCTAACAATTGGGAAGGTTCAGCCAGGGAATAGGTGTGGAAATTGTACAGCCCATTTTCTCTAGTCCTTATGGAGTTACAGAGGTTAGGGTTCAGGAATTCTGGCCTACCTACTTATACCAGGGTATAGCCAGGGTTTTGTTTGGTATTGCCATTGACCATCATTTATATTTGACTTTGCCCCTCATAGACATACTTGAAATAAAAGTTCCTAACCGATCCCTCACTCACTTTAATAGCTAAATATGTGCATTTTCCTATATTGATGGCTCGCTTTTGCTCGCCAGGAAAAAATGATACATGAATAGGGCAAAACATCTTATAATTGCGAAACTAGTGGGATAAAACGTCTTAAAATCGCCAAACTAATGGGGCGAATCAAATCCCGATGAAGCTGATTGTGTTCAGGACCAGGCGACCTAAAGTTTGATCCAGAGTATCTGCGGGTGGTGAAGGAGTTAAGGGGGGGATGGTTGGTTTTTGTGATCCCCCTTCTCCCTCATGCTTAGCCCCAGTAGTTTTCAAATGTTAAGACGTTCGCGAACGCCCATTAGTTTGGCAATTTTAAAACTTTACACCTCATTTCTTTGTCAATATCAAGACCTTTCGTGCTATTTAGGTGTCAAATTTTTCCTGGCGAGCGAAAGCGAGCCTGTAATTTAGGAGGAACCGGTCTTTGGTCGGGAAATTTTTCTGCTGAATGAACAAATTTATCTAGAAAGGGAATCTAGGGGATGTTTTTTATAGCTTGATGGACGCTTAGTATAGGGAGGAGACTGCCTCCTGGGGGGAAAAGTAGTACATCAGCAGTACAGTACGGGGTGTACTGTACGGGTAATACTGGACCAATTAGCTCTGCTAATATGGAGAATTGAAAATGTTATCATAGACATTTTATGCTTAGAATATCCTAAGCGAATATACAGTATCCTGAAGTTTGGCACACCTCTTTTGTGGCACCCTGTATATGAGTTGAGTTTACAGACCACTCCGTAGACTTTCTCCCTCCCTTGCTTACCTGGTCCCCGAGCAAAGCATCCCTTGGTGCCAGCGGGGAGTTCTATTTCAGGAAGGGGTATGGCTTGTGTGTTGTAGGGAGTGAGGCGACCGTCAGGATCCATTGGGTGTTCCTTGTCCATATCCATTCGTCGGCAGAACCACGTGAAGTTGAGATCCTAGTAGGGAAGGATAGATGTGTGTTTATTAAATTTGATCCTGGTAAGTTATTTATTTGATTGCTTATTTTTTACTTCACACCACACATAGATAGGCCTACATAGTAACAGGAAAGACAGTGGTGATGGGCTGGTCTATCAGAGTGAGAACTGAGCGATCTCTGCCATACCCATAGCTTACTCTGACTGTTCCTTGTACTTACATATTTTCTAGATCTCAAGTGACGGCGTCTCTTCCGTGGATTGACCTCCCAATCTACCAAGATTGGAAGCCAAAGCGTCACATTTTTCCTTTGCCCTTCAACTTTCTCTTCATAATTGCTTAGGGGCACAGGGCCCTGGGTGGGGCTTTGGTTTCCCTGGCGTTTCCGCACCCTCCTCAGCTCCCCGCCATGGAGTGGCTTCGGTCACCCGGGCTTTATTGTGGTCGGCAGGGAGGATTCTGTGGGGGCGCTCGGTTATGGCCTTGGCCTTGTTCGGGGCCTTGGGGCTGTTCGGCCAGGCAGCTTTGGGAACAACAACAACAACAACAGGAAAGACCGACAAGTTATTATATTTGATCACACAAGGTCTCGAAACAAGGATTATAAACCAATATTGTCCATTTTCCCCTGGCCCCAGCACTTTCATTAGCTACCTTTGAAATAGTCAGGGGTACAGGACCCAGCACGGTCCTGTACCCCTGACTGACCTTATTCATACCTGGGCTGACCTTACTCATACCACCCCTACCCATCTATCACCATCCTCCATCCCCCTACCCCTCCTTACCGTAGCTTCAGGCCAGTCTGGATCCATTGAGTAGTTGGCCGCATCAAGGTCCAGCAAGGTCCCGTACCCCCGGCTGACCTTACTCATACCCCCCTTGATGATCACAGCCTGCAGGGGGCTCTTGTTGATCTGAAGGGAAGGAAGGCTTGAGTCCTGAGTTAAATATTATTGTTCATAAAGTTATATGGCAGTAGACAGTATAGCCGGAGATTATTTTACGAAGGAAGAAGGGCAGAAGGCTTTGACGTAACAGAGCATGCATACAGTTATCTCCTCTTGCTCATTTTATCTTGATCATCTTTTCATCATGTCCATCCTCCATAACCTACCTGAACGTAAGTAAAAGCCGTTCTAAAGAGTGGGAATATCTTGGAGGCTAGTAGCTGGAGTTTGTATGTGAAACAGTAAGTGCCGTAGTCCAGGAACCTCGGCGGCACTGAGAGCTGGGAGTAGTTCCAGGAAGTGACCACCCCTTCCACCTCCACGTCTGCCACCGATGTACCTTCCTCACCCTCCACCTTCTGGATAGTCCATGATTTTCTGTGAGAAAGATGATATATATTAGGAATCATTGAAGTTGAGCATTTCTTAATATTTTCTTGCTATCATTTAACGACTTTCTTAATTTTAAGCGTTAAATTATCTAGTTTTTACCACTTAAATTCCTAGAGACCCGGAATATATTGGGTTTTGATAAGTTCCACGAAGTTATACCACGAACTCCACCTCCACGTCTCTCACCGCTGTCCCTTCCTCACCTTTTATCTTTTCTTATCTTCTAAAAAGTGCACGATGTTTTGTTTTGAATAACTACTCATTCGTCTCTCCACCGATCACTCATTACAAACAACCTGTCTTTTGTCTCTTTCATACACATAGAAAAAGAGTCCCATTGTACAACTCGGCCCCCTCCACTATCAAGTCTCATTGTACATCTCGGCCCCCTCCACACAACCACCTGCTATCAAGTCCCATTGTACAACTCGGCCCCCTCCACACAACCATCTTCTGTCAAGTCCTATTGTATAACTCGGCCCCCTCCACACAACCATCTTCTATCAAGTCGGATTGTACAACTCGGGCCCCCTCCACACAACCATTTGCTATCAAGTCCCATTGTACAACTCGGCCCCCTCCACACAACCATCTTCTATAAAGTCCCATTGTACAACTCGGCCCCCTCCACACAGCCATCTGCTATTAACAGTCCCATTGTACATCTCAGCCCCTTACCTCACCCACCTGCTCATTGCAGTCTCATTGTACAACTCGGCCCCCTCTGAACACCGACCTCTTTGGAGACTATACACACAGTTGGCTGATTCAAGCTCCGGCTCTGTGCGACTCTGATTGGTCTGTCGCCTCCCCGCAACTTTGATTGTTTCATCTAAGATTATACTTTATTATTTCACTAGATTAACCCAACAGACCTACGTTGCGAGACTTGGACACTACCTACAAGGCGACATGCTTAGGATGGTTTGAAAGATGTATTTACAATTGGTCGGGTGAGGTGACTGACCAATCACAGACGCATGGAGATACGGTGGCTCGAGCCAATCAGAGACGTTGGTTCATGGAATCGGCCAGTGGCGTGTTATGCCTTCCCACCTGTTCACTACAGTCCCATTCTACATCTTGGCGCCCTCACCACACCCATCTGCGTTCAACAGTCTCATTATACATCTCAGCCCCCTCCTCACTCCCACCTGTTTACCAGTCCCATTGTGAATCTCGGCCCAATCCCCACACACACCCACTTACTTGTAACGGCTTCATTAAACTCCTCTGCTTTCTGTAAACCCCAAAACCCTCTCGTACAACTTTAACAGTGTAGGGATATTCGATGGATTCCGTACAATAAACCACTTGACCATTTCAACCAGTAGATCTTAAGTAATGCTAAATGAACCAGGGACAATTAAACCATTGCTTACACAGAATATTAACCTAACTTACCCAAACAGATAGATTGAGAGCTCCTGTTTGAAATGATTAAAGTGGCTGAGTGGTTCGGTCACTCCTCTCTCTCAACTTTAGAGACCCTATAATAACAGAGACCGGCCAACCTCCGCCTTATTGGTGCCACTGGTATCATACACTACACCCTTCTCATTTAGATAATTATGGTATCAAAGTAGTGTCCCAAGAAAAAGAAGGCCACTCTCTTACTACAGGACTCTCTATTCCAGACCACCCACTTGCTAGCCACGGTTCCATTGCACACGACGATAGCCTCCGTGTCGATGGCGAAGGTCCTGGAGCGCCAGACCTTAGGGGCCTTGAGGGGCAGGGTGGTGTTGTCAGAGATCCACACCGTGGGCGCCTGGCACGGTAGATGGGCCACCACCACCGGCAGGAGGGTCCTCAGGCTCGTCAGAAGGTCCACGGCCAGTATTGACACGTTGTACAGGTTCTCCGTCCTGGTGGGGGTAGAGGAGGGGATGAGAGTGGACCTTGATCGTCACGGTGGCAAACAAAATTTAGCTTGAAGTGGGTCTGGATGGGCATTATTTTTAGTTTAAAGGAAAATTGGGAAGGCATTTGTTAGCCTAAGGGGCAACCTAAAATACATTGCTCGAAAATAACAAGAGTAATCAAAACCCTCAATGGTAACTCGATAAAATCGTAATAACCCCCAAAGTGTTGCAGCAAATAAGGTTCCATTAGCTTACATATAGACATGCGTGAGGTTGTAGGGGTTGGTGATGGGCCCTCCACCGTAAGTCGCCTCGGGGAAGTTGGTGTTACAGATGGTTTCGGCCCCGTACGTCTCCACCGCGGACCCGTCATTGAAGTCGATCAGCAGGCACGAGACGGGATGCACGATCTTGAAACTGGCACTGAACACTTTGGTCTGGTTCTGATTGGGTAAAGAACAAGGGTATAGCTAAACACAGCATAACATATAATGGTATAACATATCCTAATATAACATACTATGCTATATATAGAGACGCAATTGATAGTATTTCCCTTTTATACTTTTAAAGTGTACACCTTATCAAAAACCTTACCCGTCATGAATAGTATTAATCACACCATAGCTAATATCAGATGTTGCATTTATAAACCCAACATTGCAAATATCAAGTGTTCAAATATAACCACTATGATACACATACAAAGTGTTGCTATCGTTAATGTGTACAATTTTGAACACTTAAATGACGGAAACACTTCTCTTGTGTATCATTTTGGCTACATTTGAACACACAAGTTATCAATATGTAATGTAATATTATGAAACTACCATGTCTCTGCATCATATGAATACAAAGTTTTCATAATTAACAACATATTTCGCTCAAAAATCGCCATTATAGCCGAGTAAACAAGATGGGGAGATGACAATTTACCGTCAGCTGGAAAAAAAATCAAATAAATAAAAAACTGAGACTACGTACTGTGGGTGTGATGAGATTGAAGTCGGTAACCTGGAGTCCCTGGATCTTGTTGAGAACCTTGAAGGACAGGGGTTGGTCAGCGGGCACCCACCCCTCAGCTTCCGAGTACGCCTTAATCATCAGGTTCCTCTGGCCCTCCTTGGAAACATAAGAGTCAATGTTAATATGTGTTAATGTTTTAGTTTGGATCAATGACTCGGAGGTCAATCACAGAGGTCGCTTAATTCACGCTAATTATAATGTAAAATTTGCAATATAAACAAACCAAAACAAGGACGACATAATATTAAGGCAAATGAACTTATCAAAATCGCTATGTGGAAATAAAGCTTTAGTTAAATAACATTTGAAATAAAAGAACACAAAATATTAGATTAATAACTGCACTTGATTTCACTACCTTGTCTTTCCCTCTACTCTTCCACTCTGATGGCACCACCTTCAATTCTTCCTCTGACGAAGCTGAACTGCTCGCTCAAACTTTTCCTAAAATATCTACCTGGATGATTCCGGTGCTCTTCCTCCCTCTCTACTCCCCTCTGTTTTAATATCTTCTAAGGATGTACTTTCTGTTCTCTCTAATAATACTAAGAAAGCTGATGGACCAGATGGTGTATAATATTATATTGTGTGTGTATATACTGTACAGTGGCGAGGGATTGATCAGAGGTGTATGGTATAATGTTATGGTGTTAGGGTTGTGGTGTTACAGTGTCCTGGTGCTATGGTGTTAGGGATGTGGTGTTACAGTGGTGAAGGTGTAGACTAAGGATTGATCAGAGGTGTAGGGTATAATGTCAAGGTGTAAGGGTTGTGGTGTTACAGTGTTATAACAATACTTACAGTGGTAAAGGTGTAGACTAAGGATTGATCCGAGGTGTTTGTGGAGGCCAGCTGTTGGTCACTCTCATCAAACAGACCCCAGTACTCGGGAACACCTGTATAATAATACATGCAAGAAAATATACTACAAACATGAGAGATATATATACATTATACAGGTATAAATAACTACATATAATAAATACAGATAATATATGAATCAATAACTAAATACATCAATATATAAATACATAAAACTAAGATAATTAACTAACTACCGGTAAATGTATTTATAAAATACACCGATGCTAGGCACTTAGTCCCAGAGTCTATGGTCCCTTGGATTCTTTATCGAAGCCAGCTCCTCATCATTGTTCAAATCTTGAAAGTTCTTCTGAATAACTACTTTGCCTTAGCATTATTGCAACTTTTAGAATAAACCCTAGATATGTGGTCTCGGTGTAAATATTTAAAGAAAACTTGCCACTTACCCATGCCGGCGGTGGGAGTGAAGACAACGGGGATGGTGGACGGGAAGATGAAGACCCCGTCCAACTCACCAGGAGGCATTAGATCAGCCCCGGGGGATACCTGGAGGCCCCAGGTACTACTGATCTCCGATATGGCCTCACTGATGACCACCTGGGGCAAATATATTTCAATAATTTTAGGTACAGTTGTAGTATTTACCCTGGTAATTGTTTGACTTTGCTGGGTGGTTACTATATTAGATGCAAGTGGCCTCACAGAGGGTCATTGTCAACCAAACTTTCCAATCTTATCAAGAGGTGTTAGAGACGGGGGTTCCCAAACAACTGCATGGATTTAAGCCTTTTAGATAAATTATTTATTACTTTTCGTATTTTTTAGGCAGATCTTCTGCCAACACGTACATGGTTAACAGGGTCATCTTCGGAGGTAGACTACTGCCTGCAAATTGACCCTGTGAGAATTGCGAATGTGGCTGGGAATGTAATAAAACTGTCAAAGAGATAAGAGTATATTTAAGTAAACGTTTTATTAATAATGTTATATGATAATTAAATACTACCCATCTGATGACATTGTATTGGTTTAAGAAGGGTATGTGGCAGTCAGAGGGTTAATGGAGACAGTCTTTACCCTTCCAAATTCCTACAGATCCACTGTATTAAATCATCAAATGAGAGCCAGAATATACTGTAAAAATGCGTCACCATCTTCAAAGCTTAACCCCTTCTGTACCGGCGACGGCCGAAGGCCGGTTCCTATTAAATTACGGGCTCGCTGTCGCGCGCCAGGTAAATATCAACATCTAAATGATACAACAGGTCTTAATATTGACAAAGAAATAGGGCGAAAGGTCCTAAAATTGGTAAACTAATGGGGTGAACATAAACAAATCTCATAACAAATGGTGCTAAACATGAGGGAAAAGGGGGTCCCAAAACCACACCTACACCCTCCTTAACTATGACTGACCTCGACAGTGAAGGCAGCGGAAGACACCTCATTGGAGAAGTTGAGGGCCAGAGTGTGAATACCGATAGGGAGGCTGGGGAGGCTGAAGGTGAAGCTGTTACTGTAGGTGAAGGAAGCGGGGGCTGTGTTGTTGGGGTCTATGTCCACGTTCAGTTCTTCAGCTGGAGGGCACAACAGACATCCTTTTCATTATACTCTGGCAACTATTAGACGATTTTACTTAGTTTAGGAAGGACATCTACCAATACAAAGGTTACAGACTATCTCCATTAGCCTAATCCTTTTAGCTACCATATATCCTTCCTAAGCTTCATATCATCGTCTAATATAGCTGAAATCAATTACAAAAAGTCATAGGTACTGAAAGGATTAACTTTATACATATATTTTTTGGTTTTGTAATACTGAACCATTCGACACTGACCCAAGAACTGATCATCCTGCGTGATAGTGATGTTGGTGGTCCAGGGAGGGTCATCGGAGCCAAGGCAGGTCAGGTCAAGGGTCACGTCTCCTGGGGGGGTGGCCTGGGGGAGGAGAGAAGGGAGGAGTGCGAAATTAGTCATGAAAATGGTATTCCCTGAGGTTTTACAATTTTGTTTTATCAACTCTGCGTAAGCAGTTTTTGGTATCCCCCCCCCCCCCCCACCCGTATAGTGGGTACCACCTGAAAAAAAATGTTTGTCGTTGTCGTCGATGTAGTCCGTCTGGCCCGCAATACCTCCTAGACCGTTGGACGGATTTTCACCAAATTTCACACAAACATTTGTTGGGTGAATGCGAAGGTCAGTCAAAAAATATTTTTTGAATTTGTGCAATAGTTATGATTTTAGATCCAAAATATGGTGACCTCGCCCATTGCAATGCCACGAGCAACTAAACCCCTTGAGGATTATGATACATTTTGACAGTTAATTCTGGCTATTATTAGAAGATTTTGTTTCGATTAGGAAGGGTATGTGTAAGTCAGAGGGTTAATTGAGACATTGTTTACCCTTTTAATTCCTACAGATCCTTCCAAGCTGTATAAAATCGTCTAATATGAGCCAGAATGAACTGTCCCCAAAACGCGTCATAATCCTCAAGGGGGTTAAAATAAGAGCCCAACTTTACTTTAACCCCCCTACTGACCCATGGCTTGGCGCTGATGACCTGCCACTGTTGCTGCAGGATGATGGGGACAGCCTGCATACTAAGGGTGAAGGTGGTAGGGCTACTGAGGAGCTGGTTGCTGGCCTCCCCTACTACCTGGTACCGACCGGACTGTGGGGGCGTGTAGATCAGGACGTGGCTCAGTCCTCCAACAGGTACCTCTGGGGGATAGGGGTGGTAGATTAAAACAATTCTATCACAACTTGTACAAATATATCTTGATGTTTTTGTTTTGTTTTTTGTTTTTTAAGGTTAATTGAGGCCTAGGAAAAAAATAAATAATATATATATAATAAAATAATAAAATAAATACGCCCCTCTTCCCTTTACTCACCGTCAACGTATCCCAATATCTGAGTGGCTGACTCATCATCCACTGTCAGCTTGATGGCGATGGGTGCTCCCTATAGAGGACAGTATAGTGTTAGGCCTTCAATAGTAGTTTTATAGTACTTTTAACCCTATTTGGTCCGAGGAGGGGGGGGGGGACCTCCCCTGTTTTTTTCCATTAGATGTTTCACCCCATTAGTTTGGTGATATTTAGACTATTTACCCCATTCAGGCGTAGATATTTGTTTGAGCAATGTAACTTAATAGAAATCGACCTATGGCTGGAACATATTTCTATCGAAACATTTATACATATAGCTTAAAAGGGGTCTTGGTGGGCAGTTTTTAGTGAAGGAAGTCTGGGAAGGCGTTTTTGTTAGCCTAGGGGACAAACTAAAATATTTTGCAAGCATAATCTTCAATAATAATTATACAAAATATCATAACTCACAAGAGGTCAGACCAGATAGTGTTTAATTGTATATTATATGGTGTCAAACAAGGACAATTTAATTTTAAAATGGGATTTCATCAAAGTAAAATACCGATATCAATTTAAGTGATACACATGGAATTGGTCCTATGTGAGCTAATGGTGCTTAAATCGACTTGGAGACTAAGACTAGAACAGAGTGCACGAACTAGGTATACATAAGGTTTTGATGACTAAGTTGCAGAGTAAACATTATATACTGTATATATGCAGGAGTGAAGCTTACTGATTGACTGATTAACATAACTAGAGAACAAAAGGTGACGAACAATAATATTGGAAAGGGCACAAGTAAATATAGACAATAGGTACACTCGGATACCATAGTCTCTAACCCACTCATAAGAATTCGTGGACCCCTATGTTTTCTTTACTATCTGGATTGATTTGTGGATAGAAATTGCTTTTCAATAAACAGTATATATAGTTTTGTAGTTCATGTATAGAATATTATATTCATGATTTTTTTTCTAGAAATCTACTTCCATAATAAGAAATATGTAAAGTTCACAAATATTCATGAGTAGGCTAGAGACTGTGGGGTCCGAGTGTACAATACAATAGATGGCTAGAACCTATGGAATACAATAAGATAGTATGGTGTGGGGAAGGGAATATAACTAAGTCTGGAATGTTGGTAGCGTGGTGCTTTTTGGAGGCTAATGGAGACGCTTGTGAAAGCTCAATTGACTGTCTTGATAGCGTAATGCATAGAGCGCGGAATTTCGATGTGAATATCCTGGGTTCGAGTCCTCGGAGTGCCACATGTATTTGTCGATTTCATTAATTGAGTTTAGATGTGAAGTTGGTTGGTGTAAAAAACATAATAGATATATTTGGTCTAGGGTATCAAGGGAAATATGTGGACTGTATGATTTGACGTGAATTAAGAAGGGTACCTGAAAGCCAAGACCGAGACTTAGTACTTTGCACTACATCTAATATTCTTCCCGGGGGTCACAGGTATAGGGAAAGTTGGGACTGAAGACTTCTCGCGGCTGGGGTGGGGGAACGCTAGGTACTGATCCTCTGTTTCTCGCCCACTGAGGGTGCAGAGGCTTTCGTCTTCTTGCTCCCTCGAGGTACTCAGTGGGCTCGTCGAGGTGCTCAGACGAGACCGTGCCGAAGTACTATTCGGATATGGGTCTGTTAAGTATGTGTTCTTGTGTGTGTGTAAGCCTGTGTGTGTGTGTGTGTGTTTTTTTTTTTTTTTTTTTTTAAAGGGGTCTAAGGAAAAACTGCCAGAAATGCTCGAAAATTGAAAAGAAAAGCAAAAGAAAACCCCTACCCCTGGCGGTACTGATATAACCCACCGTGAGGAAAGGCACATTGATGACGACTCTCTGTGAGGACCCTAGTGCAGGCGGGATGACCTCTGGCAGGGTGATGTTCGTCTGGCACGTCACTGTTAGGGTCGTCTCTTCGCTGTGGCTCCCGTCAGGTTGATGAAGCTGCGGGGAGAGGACAGGGTTAACAGTAGCTCATCCCACGTCTTATGGGATATTATGACATGTCCCGGCTGAAGGCCGGGTTCTTCTAAAATTACAGGCTCGCTCTCGCTCGCCAGGAAGAAAATTGACACCTAAATGTTACGAAATGGCTTAATATTGACAAAGAAATGAGGCGAAAGGTCTCCAAATCGCCAAACTAACAGAACGAACGTCTTAAAATCTCAAAACAATCATGCTAAACATGAGGAAGAAGGGAGACTAGAAAAAACGACTACCTCCCCCATAATCTCTTAGCATCTGATTTATTGATTCTTGATGGAGAAATATGATACTGCTATGTCTCTGTGTCATAATATGATACTGCTATGTCTCTGTGTCATAATATGATACTGCTATGTCTCTGTGTCATAATATGATGCTGCTATGTCTCTGTGTCATAATAT